>RAIA01000001.1:0-22302 GCA_003664395.1 Leishmania lainsoni | reverse complement strand
CGTTACATTCTCGTCCGCCAGATGCAAAATGTACCGCCATAGATTTGCCCACGACAGTCCATCACTTGCGGCCGTCATGGTCGCATATGGTTGAAGGAGCCCCATGAGGTGCAGCGTCGCGCGGCCGCGCAAGAGTTCCACCAGCACGCAAAGCGGATGATCAATGAACGACTGAGCCGCAAGAGAGGCTACAACGCGGTACACGATAGCACGAAGAATGGCCAACTTCATGGCATGCTCCCGCTCGGCCTGCCGCCGCTCACGTCGCTTATGGCGCTCGCGACGCTCTCGCCGCAGTTGAAGCTGCTCACGCTGCACGCGATTCTCTGCCGAGATTGTGGCAGTCCCGCTCGACCCGTCCCCATCGATGGTGATGGCAGAGGTCGACGTGCTCACCCTTTGCTTAGAGTGCGCACCTTCGCTAACGCCCGAGGCGAGCGATGCACGGTCATCATTGTCCTCGTCATCCCCGTTGTAGTCATCGTCCTCATCTTCGCCATCTGACCGCCGCGCGTAGCGGCGCATGAGGAGGTACTCCACTGCCTCGAAGACCGTCAGCACCGCTCGGTCTACCAGCTGGCTCGCAAGGGGCATCACAAGCCGCTGAGTTATTACAGCCACAGTGCTTATCATGAGGCCACGGATGACACCGGGCACCGTGAAGAGCACCCTTGGCGGCGGTGATGGCAGTAAAGATAACGCGTCGCCGGTCAGGGGAGTGGCGCACCACGAGAGCAGCATCGGCACCACAATGCTCAGCAGAAGCGGATCAAAGACGGCATGGGATGCAAGTCTTAATCCCCAGCCTAGCAGTCGTCGCGGAGTCCTCTTGCTGCGCAGTTGCCGCACCACGAGACTTCCGTCGAAGAAGAGCTTCTCAATGTACGACTCAGTCGCCGCCAGCATCCACCGCGTGAGGAGGAGGTGGGCCACGTCCGAGGCCGGCAGTTTCTCAAACCGTTCTTCCGTGGGTAGCCACGTTGCTGCCGCGGCACCAGCAGCAGCTCCGCCGGTGCTGCCTCGCGTGTCCGCTGTGCCAGGCGACGGTAGTAAGTCACAGAAGCACAGCAGTGGCAGAGTTGCCAGCTGCCGTTTTAGTTTACAGCAGTAGTGTACAATGAGCACTGGGACAGCATGAATAACGTGGTCAATGAGGTACGCCTGCCGCGTCATGTTCCTCGCCTGCATGCGTCGCCACCAGCTAGTCGGCGCCCCACGCTGCCACCTTCGAGGCGAGTCTCCTCGCCTCACCGTCACGTATGATGATAACGCTGCGGCTGGTCTCGTCTTTGTCAGTGCCTTTGTCGCTTCGATGCGAGCGTGAGGAACGCCGACTGCTGCTGCTGAGGCCACCGCTGCTGCCATTGCTGTGATGACGATGCCGCGAGCGAGTTGCCACATCGGGTGTGCTAGAAGCGGCAGGCAAGCTCGAGAGGCGACGGGAGCTCAGCGCGGCTTGCCGATATCCATGACAGGGGCGGTGGGGCAGTGGAGGAGTGAGGCCACTTGCTACGGACGGGGTTCTCTCCGGTGAAAGCGGGTGTGGCGTTGAAGATGCTAGCCGAGCGTTCGTGCCAGAGCTGCCGGTGGCAAGGACAACTTGGTCACCAGGGAGACTCCGTGTGCGACTGCGGGGACCATAGCTATGGCTGGCCGCACCCGACCTCCACTTAAGCCGGGCGCGCTGGTGACGCTGTTGCTTCCACTGTCCACGGACGCACGCCTCGACGCTACGAGAGGTTCTTCAGCACTACGCGTGCGGCGATTTGAGGAAACTGCTGGTATTCTATCAGCTGC
This sequence comes from Leishmania lainsoni, assembly GCA_003664395.1. Lineage (NCBI taxonomy): Eukaryota > Euglenozoa > Kinetoplastea > Trypanosomatida > Trypanosomatidae > Leishmania > Leishmania lainsoni. The sequence goes on along the minus strand of RAIA01000001.1, from coordinate 20,505 downwards.
ACCTCTCCTGCTCTTGTTATTCTCGACAGAAGAGCGGCGGCTGCGATGCTGAGCTGTCGCGTTGCGACAGAGTCACCACTGCTCGAGTGGTGCCGCCGATGCCGACGTTCGCTTGATGGCTCACCTGCAGCGTGGCGTGCAGATCTTCGGGACTGCCGCGAAGACGCTACCGAGGCCGTGTCGCCACCAACGTCAGCGCTCTCAGTGACAACACGACTCTCTGTAGCCTCTGCGTGGGTGCGCGAGCGGCGGTGCGTGCGGCGCACCACCGCAGTGTCAGGGTTGAAGACGCTAAGCGCATGCCGCAGGACAGCGTGGGTCACGTGTAGCACGTTAAATGGGTGGAGAATGGCGGTGGCCGATCCGGGGTTAGGGGGAGGTCCAACGTCTCCATGTTCCCATGCGCCAGAGGCAGGTGTGTCTGTGTACGTGCCAATGTGCTTAACGCAGAGAACCCAGGTCGATGCACGCCTGCATAAGGGCTCACAGAGGAAAAAGGGGTCGGTTGCCGTGGCGAGACGCACGAGGCGGCTGTCTATGGAGGAGAGGGTGAGTGTGTATGCGCGTTGGACTGCGTGCCGATCTACAAGTGTGATTGCGGCGTTTGGCTCGCCCTCTGTGCACCGGCAAAGAAGGGGGCCTCCGTCACCGTTTGTGAATGTGTGTATGATCTCATGAGCGAGGAGTGGGTGGATGGGAGAGAGGCAACCGCGCACACGTCACAGTGGTGCCGAAACAGGAGAAGAGATGAAAATGGAGAGGAACGGAGGAAATTAAGAACAACGGTAAAGATGCAGGGACAGGAGGGAGCTACTTGGCAGTCTGTAGGAAGAGACCCTGAATAGAGGAGTAGCACTGCTGCTGACGGACCTTGTGTGCAGGCGATACACGAGGTCCGTGTCTCCATCTCCCACAAACACACACATACGCATACGCCAAGAAGCACTTGCACAGCGCGTACATGCGTGTCTCTTTTCCGTTCTTTTTTGTTATCCGCTTGCGCAGCAGTGATAGGGGGATTTCGCTTGGGTTGCAGCACCTCTCCATTGATGATAAGGGGTACTCCTCAGTGCATGGCATCGCAGTGTCCAGTACCTCTCGCTCGGTGTAGGTAAGTCAGATGGCCCTCACTCATTCCTGTCACACACCGAACCGCCTCTGGTGATGACAGGGTCAAGCACCTAGGGCGTGGGGGAGTCCGGGCGACCTGCGACAGTGGGCACGCTTGCACCGCCCATGGGATGCGCAGAGTGTCCGCGTGACTCGGGCATATCCCACCCGGCCCCCGCTGCCCACGGGTGTGGGGAGCCAGAGCCCCACCCCGAGGGACACACCAGGTGGCGACCGGCAGGACGGGCGCGGCGGTGAGGCGACCCGCGCGGCGGGGGTGGGGAGAGAGCAGCGCTTGGGGCAGGGTGGCATGCTCGGATGACCGAGTCGGCGCACTGCTGTGCCGCGTGTCTAGCGCTGCGCCGCCTCACGCGATGGGGGCTTGTGAGGGGCAGAGGCCGGGGTCGAGGGGTGTGTGACTCCCATTGCGTGGACGAGAGTGGACATTTCGGAAGGGAAATAGTGAGATACAACGCACTGCATTCCACACCTTTTGGCATGTGTTTTTCTTTCCGCTAAACCACTTTGCAATCACTCGCCGTCGTGACGCCCGTGATCCCTGATGGAGGTGCGCCAGATCCCCTTCACAGTACAACCCCCCCCACACACACACAACAAACATGACCAATGACAAATACACGCACACTAACGCACGAGACTACACAGCAGCGGTTACATGGATGCGGCCACCCGTCGACCATTCACGTATGCGCCGTTTAGAAGCTGCACGGAGCGATGCGCGTGCTTCTGCTCAGTAAACTCGAGCACCACCATTCCACCTGGACCGTTGACGTCGTGCAAGCCAGGGAGGTAGACCGTAGGGGTGGTAGGCTGTAATGGCTGTGGAAGCGATAATGCATCCGGCAGCACACTTTCGTTGTTTTCCTCCTCCTTGTGCATCTGCTGGCGCCCTGCTTCGCCCTGCAAGACGCCGCTGGTCTCCTCTGCCACACTACCCAGTACGCCTGAGGTGATTTTTCTGTCCTCAGCGTCATGGAGCACGCCCCCTCCCTCGGCGAGGGAGGACTCGCACAAAAGCACACCGATCGCGGAGGTCTCGATGCTGTGAGGGGTGTTGGTCATACTTGCCGGCGGGTCACCGAGCACCCCCGACGAAGACACTGCGTTAGCAGGCTCGTTAACAAGAGCCGTTCCAGACACACATAATTCGTTCGTGATGGCGCTCTTGCGTGATGTCAATGGCACAGGCAATGACTGCTGGTACTGTGGCTGTTGCTGCGCAGTGTGATTGTAGCATACTGCGGCGTGCAGCATCTCTCGCGCTGGTCGGCGCACACGCCACGGCTTCACACCACCGCCCAGCAGCTGTGCCACCATTGAGCTTAGGTGCGAGGCCGTTAGCGAAAGGTCCACCCCGTAGAGTGCGACACGGTAGAGGTTGGACGGCGGAGTGATGTCCGGCAGAATGCCCAGCTGCGCCGTTGCGGGGTTGTTATAGAGCGACTCGTGCGATGCAACAGAGCTGTTGTTGCTGTCTTCGCCGTTGGCGTTTGCCGGTAGAGCTGCGCAGCTGAGCGTGCTGCGTTGACGGTGCTGCTTCTGCTGCTGCCGGTGAAAGCCGCTGCCGCTTCCATCATTGCTGTCCGTAGCACCAAATCGGTTGCGGTTCTGGCGGCGCACGAGCATGGGTGGTGGAGGCATCTGCACAAGGCCGTCAGCACCAACTGTGAACTTCATTGCTGCTGCTGCCGCCTGGCCGCCTGACGCATCACGGCGGTCTAGAAAGCCTAGAAAACGCTTCTGCTGATCTACGTCATATGCAAGGCCCGGCATGCGCTGACGACGGTGACGGGAGCTCCAGTCCACGGTGCTGCTCGCCATGTGACTCGGATTGGTCACACTGTTGCCTGCCTGGGGGCGCTCCCTGTAGGCACGGCAATCGCTCGAGTCTGCGACAGCGTTGTCGCCTGAGCTGTGACTCAGCTCGTCGACCGGTGGTCGACCGTCACGATGGTACTTCCGACTTTGCCGGAGACCGTCGTCGTCTGTCGCCGAAAGGTCGCGATGCCGCTTTCCCCTTTCTCGTCTACCATGCTGGTTGCTCATATAATCATCTTCACTTTGACTGCGCTCGCGACGCTGCTGCCCGTGGCGCCGCCGCCACCGTCTCGAGAGACGATCCTCGTCAAGGCTGTCGTGCTCGTTGTCACTGTCGCTGCGCTCCCGTCGCGGGCGGCGGTGCGATCGTGACACTCGCTCCGACCGCATTGCCTCATTTTTGTCCCTTCTTCCCTCCGCGCTGCCTCGGCGATGGCGATGCGAGCCGCGGTGGCGGTCATCGAGTGAGTCACTGTCGCGGGGCCAGTGACGATGATGGTCACTGCAGTCGCCTAGGCTGCTGTCGCCGTTATGCCGGTTGGACCGATGACTGCGACGGCGGTGCGACGAGGATGCATCGCCCACACTGCTTTCATTTCGCCACCCCATTACGCGGCACCTGCTTTAACGTCGTGGTTTCTACTAAGGTTCGCGGCCGTAGCTGGTTGTTGGTACCAATGCCTGCTGCGGTGTTCAGCCAGACCTTGTGCCTTCTGGGAAATCGATCGCCTTGGAAGCGCACGAGATGACGCTTGTTGAAACCCTCCAAAAAAGATGGGAGACAGGGGGAGGGATAGGCAGGGCTCTTTTACGGACACGGAGACAGCTGACTGGCTGGGTAGGAAGTGGTAGAAAGAAGGAGAGAACTCCCAGTGTTAGCTGCTCGTAGCAATGTAGAGAGTTGCGCTTACCTACAATAGGTACGCATGTGGGTCTCTTCCAGAAAAAAAAAAACACACACAGGAAAGCGAAAGGGAGAGAGAGAGAGACGGTCGGATTAGTACACAGCAGTAGCACGTCAGACAGGAAGACGCGTGTGAGGAGAAGGTGCATACGTCGCTCTCATAAAGCAAAGGAAGTACGAATCCGAGTCTTGTGCACCACACGGAGAGTATTATGCGTGCGTGCGTGCCTGCAGCATTACGGTTGCTCAGTGCCCCTCCCACCGCTTTCTGTGGAGAGGGCAAGCGACCTGCGACAGTGGGCACGCTTGCACCGCCCATGGGATGCGCAGAGTGTCCGCGTGACTCGGGCATATCCCACCCGGCCCCCGCTGCCCACGGGTGTGGGGAGCCAGAGCCCCACCCCGAGGGACACACCAGGTGGCGACCGGCAGGACGGGCGTGGCGGTGAGGCGACCCGCGCGGCGGGGGAGGGGAGAGAGCAGCGCTTGGGGCAGGGAGGCATGCTCCGATGACCGAGTCGGCGCACTGCTGTGCCGCGTGTCTAGCGCTGCGCCGCCCCACGCGATGGGGGCTTGTGAGGGGCGGAGGCCGGGGGTCGAGGGGTGTGTGACTCCCATTGCGTGGACGAGAGTGGTCACATTAGCGAGAAAAAAAAAGCACTTGTTGGGCGCCAATGGTGTGGAAGTGAGGCCGTTGAGTTTCGTAAGGGTGCGTGGATTTTTGTTTGGTTATATCATCGGGGGGAGGGGAGGGACAAAGCAACGAGGCCACTGTGCAGGGAGACATACGTGCGCGCATCTCTTTTTTCCCTCCTTCCATTTTAGTGTTTTTTTTTTCGCTTGGCGTGTATGTTGTCTCATGTGTTTGTTTGGCTTTGCAAGAGAGAGAGAGAGAGAGAGGACATCAGACTCATAATCGAAAAGGAAATGGCGACAATAAGAGAGCGAGCACACACACACACACATGCTCAGAGGACACCAGTGAAGGCGGGGGAAATATACGCGCGGTAGGTACGCAAAGTTTGTGTGGGGTCAGTAGGGGTTACCAACGAAAGGATGGATAAAAGAAAAAGCAAACAAACATAAGCAAATAACACACGTGTGAAGTCACTATTATCCCAGCAGAGCAAGTGGGCAACAATGTGCACACCAAACGCTTATACCTCTCTGCCGCCGTCTCCACCACCACCACCCCCCAACACAGCCACCAGCATGTGGATATACGGGGAAGGATGCACGGTGATAAGTACAGCAGTGGTGGGTACTTCCGTTCCCACAGCAAGCTTCCTTGGCGCGGTGCCGAATGGGAAGTGGAAATAGCAATAGGAGATGCAAGGAGAGAGAGACGCGAGAAATGGACCAGCGAGATTCAGTGACGGACGTGAACTACTGTCGAGAGTACGTGTGCATCAATGATTTGGGTGTGAGAGAGGGATGGCGAGTGTCTTTACGTGTAGTCATCCCCATCTCTCGGGACCAGTGCAGATGTGTTCGCATGTCCGCGTGTGAGCTTAGGGCAGAGCAACATAAAGGGGGTGTGAGCGAGAGATACGCAGAAGCAAGGAAGTCAGTGAAATAGGAAAAAAAAAGGGCTGCGTAGAGGCGGTAGTGAAGGAGAGCTGCGAGCCCCAAACAAAACCAAAAAGGGCGAGAGAAGACACGCAAATGGCGAGAAAGAGGGACAGGAGGGGAGCGGAGCCTTCAGGTAAGCAAAGACTACCTCCCTCCCTCCCTCCCCCTACACACACACACACACACACACTGACCCAAACAGACAAGCAGCAAAACGCAATGGCAGGACTGGAAAGAGAGAGAGAGAGAGCTACACCAGGAAAAAGGAGAGGGGCAACCACCACAATAACAAAAAGCGTCCATGTAGCGCTAAATGGCAGTGATAACCAAAGCAATCTCGTACAGGCAAAGGTAAAACACCATCGAGCGAGAGAGGAGGAATGCAGGGAGGAGGCGGGGGAGCGTGACGGGTGATCACCACAACGTAAAGCGTGATGTGAATCGCCGTGTTTTACCTTTTTTTCTCCTCATCGGGTGGTAAAACAGACAAACTCACGCTCGCCGAGACCTCTACGAGCATCTCTCTGCCTCTTCAATTTGCATTGTATGTGTAGGTGTATGGTATACTCCAGTCATAGCGGGGGTATAAAGTGATATGAGTGGATCATTAGGCCCACATCCCTTCTCTTCTGCGTATGCGACAACATGCAAGCACAGCTGACACTACCGGTCCACTTGAAGGGTAAGTGACCAAAAGCGAGAGAAGGAACCAGGGAAACACAAATGGCGCGATGTCTGAAAAGGAAAGTGAAGACCGGAAAGAGAGGGCGGTTTTCACTTGCGCAGAGCGTTGGGACCCACCTTTGCCTTCATGTTCATCACAGCTATCCGTGTGGGTTTCGCTTCCTTCATCGGCATTGAGGGCTTGTAAGAGGTCACTTCGCCCTCCTTGTCATCCTCGGCGATCACGTCTGCCTGTAGCTCTGCCAACTCGGCGCGCATGCGCTGCCGATCCTCCTTCGAGACGTCTGACATGTGCTTCGAGCGGTGACCGAAGAAGTCCTTAATGCTTGTGAGGAAGCTCCCCGTGCTGCTGCTGCTGCTGTGAACCTTGCCTAAGGACCCTGCAGGGATAGGGGGGCCGCTCCCTGAGGAGCATCTGGGGCGGATAAGGGTGTCGAGGCCGTGCCGTGGGCCTCGTCCGACTGCGCGACAACGGCGACCACTTTCGGCTTTTGAGAGCGCTGCTGCATTTGCGCAATGCGGCAGTGCGGGTCAGGGGCCGGGATGGGCTTCGGATAGCCGTGGTTAGTGAAGAAGGGGTGTCGCAGCACCTCCTCAGAGGTGATCCGCTTTGAGGTATCTCGGTCGAGCATCTTCAGGATTAGGTTCTTCGCCTCTTCGGAGATGTTATCCCATCCATGCTTTGAATTGAAGAGTACACCGTGGTCAATCTTGCGGAGGAGGTCGCGGCGGTCATGCCCGGTGCGCACCTGACCATGAAACGGGGGCCGGCCGCAGAGAAGCACATAGAATACTACACCGGCAGACCACACATCCACGCTCTTGACAAGTAGCTGGTTCGTGCAGAGCGGCTTGGCACCTTGCTCTTCAATGCCGCGGATTACCTCGGGCGCAATGTAGAAGGATGTACCACATGGAGTACTGCGCACGTCCCACTCCATGACAACCTTGGCAAGACCAAAATCCGCGATCTTCACTTCCACATTCAGCTTCTCCAGCGGAAAGCTGTTGACGTCGGTCATCACCTGAAGTCCCTCCACGTGCGCCGGATACTCTGCATCATCGTGGGCTGTGCTCGTGGAAGAGGTGCCCTGGCTTTTGACCTCGTCGTTCGTCATGACGACGTTGATGAGGATGTTCTCTGGCTTAATGTCACGGTGCACAATACTCTGCCCATGCAAGTAGGCAATGCCAGACATCAGCTGGTGCATGATGGCGCGCGCGAGTTCCTCATTGATGGCCTTGTTACGCACAATAAACTCAAACAGGTCTTCGTTCATGAGGTCGAGGGCGAAGTATACCTTGTCAGAGGTCTGGACCGCCTCGTGCAGCGTGATGATGCCGGGGTGGCAGGTGCGGCGTAGAATCTCCTTCTCGTGTGCTACCATTTCACCTTTCTTCCCGACCAACGACGCGCGCGTCATCACCTTCAATGCGCGTATCTTGCCGGTCGGGATGTGGCGCACTGCCAACACCTCGGAGAAGCCCCCTTTACCGAGGACCTTGCCTTGACTGACGTCATAGAGAGTCTGGATGTCGACACCGTCAAGCGCCGGCGTCGCCGGAACGTTCATTTTGGGTGGAAGAAGTGTCATTGTGCCTCAACTATACGCGTGTAGGAGGTTGGCGTGGTAACGGGCAATGAAACTATAGTCGAAGGCAGAAAAAGGCCGGCGAATGGGAGAGGAGCACACGAAATATGCACGTTTAAGCTTGGCACGGTGGCGGATAAGCCGGAGGGCTGAGGAGGGAGGAAGCAAGAGAGCTGCAACAGTACGAGACACCTGGAGAAGGTTTAGAGGACAACACACAGGAAAAAAGTTGATGCTGCGCGGTGACAAGGCGTGTGCGTGTGTTTACGAGTGTCAATATTTCCTTTCCTTCGCCGGTGTGAGAGAGATGATTGTAGACGAGAGAGAGAGAGGAAGGGAATGTGCAGAAAGGAAAGAGAAACTGGGGCTCAGTCACCAGAAGCATACGTATAGTTGAACGATTCAATACACACGGGGGTGCGCGATCCTGCCGCTGACACCGAGCCGCACAACTCAAGGTGATGCTGAGGTATAGTATGCAGAGTTTTTTTAGTTTGGTACTCACCAAAGTGCTGAATCATCCATTCGTCCGTATTTCCTACCTCGCCAACCCCGTGTCGCTTCGGCATGCGGGTCACGAACGAGGCCTGTCGGCCGGATTCTCAGCGGATTCTCTACCGCTGGCCGAGATCACGTAAGGAAGAGATTGACTGGGATTTGATTGGCTTCGGTATGACTTGCATGACTCCGAGAGAGGCCCTTGCAAGGCGCGAAAAGCGCAGAGGTTTCATTCACATGTCGATGGGGCTCTGTGTCCTGAGAAAGAGAAGGGGATAGAAACTCAGAAGCACACGGAGCAGTCCGCAGCTCTGCCGCATTGATGTTGTCAGCAGGGGGTGGACTCCCCTCTCCTTTCCTCCCCTAAGCGTGATCTCATCACAGCAGCTTGTTTTGTGCGCCGATTGACACACGTGGCATCTCCCCAGGTCCCCAGGCTGGCCTCAGTGTTGAGGTCGAGCATGGCTGTAGACGTTGGCAACAAGTGAATCATGTCTGGTTTGTTTCGTTTTGCAGACCAGCGCGTGCCATTCATGTCGATTTTGCTTTGCCCATTGGCCGGTCGGGTGGCTTGCAAGTGACCCCCTGAAGTGAGGCTTTGAGTGACCCCACCTGGCGAAGCGTCGCCGTGTCACCTTCAGGAGCCACCGAAACGTATGCGCTCGAATCATCAAGACGCGCGCAGCAAACCATAATTGCCCGATGAGGTGCTCGAGATGCTCCACTGCCGTGCTCCGGGCTGAGTCGCTTCCTAGCTGTGTACCCGTTCTCTCTCTCAGAGAAACGGACTGTACTTTGTGGCCAAACAGGGCTGTGGCAAACCCCGTAGGTGTGGAGAGGCGACTCGCTCATCGGTATTGGGAGCGACGCAGAGACTCGCTGGCGGCATTCCTGGTCGTATTCGCGGCAGCACTCACCGCTTGAGGTGTCTCCCTTGCGTCGATCTTGTCGATCCACACGTTGGCGTTCACGTCTGGCTTAGGTGAAGCTGCGTCAAGCGGGTATCCAGCAGCCGTGCTTGCAAGCGGCGGCTTAATTTCAGGGCTCAGACTCCAGCCCCTCGGTGGGGCACCGGAGGTGGGTGATCCGCCGGCATCGGCTTGCGCAGAGAAAAGCAGTCTCAGCGCGACTGGCATAGACACCAGGCAATGAGAAGCACTGAGGCCCGGTGAAGCCCTCCTCTTTGATTTCATGTAGGGCACTTTCCTCATCGGGTGGCGTTTAGGTCGTGTTGGGTCCTGTAGCCCTGGGGCGCAATCCACCGCTTCACACTGTTGGGCCAGAGAGTGAGCCGCCTCTGTTGATCACCATGCTTCCCTGCGAGCGCCGTGAAAGTGGAGTCCACCACCTTGCGTTCTGCTCACGTAGGCTCAATGATGTCCTCAGCCGTTAACGCGGCGATGCCTGCCGTAGAAAGGGCTTCGGGCAGAGAGCAGGCCGCGGGGGCATTCGTGGAGGAGGCCCCAAAGCTCCTGCAATCGTTTTCTGGTTTGCCGGTTCCATTGCTGGAGTTGCACGCGGCGGGTTCAGCGTGCGTTCTCTTCCGATGTGGAGGGGGGAACATGGCGCCTTTCTTCTGCCCTCGGCAGGCGTACAGGCGAGCGGCCGAACTGGGCGATGCGGGAGGAGGGTCCTGTTGGCCCGTAATGCCGCGTCGAGGAGCGTCAGTTTGTGAAGGGTGTCCCCCAGAGCTTGCGCAAGCACATTGATCAAACGGCGCGCGTATGCATGTTTCGCTTGCAACGATGACTCCACAGCGTTGAGGAGCAGTGCGGTCGTTGATGAAAAGGTCCTTGACGCTGGTGAAGAGTGAGATCCACGTCCTCAGGTGCGCAACGGCCTCGTCACCCTTGAGGAGAGGATGCCACGTGTGGTAACGTCGGGGCCACGGTTTCCCTACCCCCGCCCAACGGAGCATCAAGAGTTCCCGGCAAATGAGTGGTTTGGCGATGGGCATCCGACTTGTTGGCCGTTTCGCCGCGCTTCAATGCGGTCGACTCGCAACACAGCTCCCTGCACCACTTGGCCGAGAGCAACGCTGTCGGTCTGGGGGTGGGCGCTCCTACTGAGCTTCTTGAAGGCTTCTGTGAACGATTTGGAGAGCGCCTGTGGGTCGTCCTCGGTGTGGAGTCACTCGCGCTGTAGCTTGTCGAGAGGAGTAAGTTCCTGATGTCCTGGAGCTCGTCCCACGATAGGCGATTGCTTTGCTCGCAGCAGGCGCTGGAGGCTGCTGTCCAATGCCTCTTCAGAGCCTCAGAGAGGCGCCTGCGGTGAACTCTGCCACTGAGCGCATGCATATACAACACTCGCCAGCGCCCATGGTTTGGCGGGGGAGGCAGAGGATTGACTCGTTCGGGCGAAGAATTTCAATGTGAAAAGACCGCCTTCCGTGGCTTCATTGGCCAAGGGAGATGGGATGTTGCTGGGCACCTGAGCAATCTTCGTTGAGCTCTGTGAGAGACGCTATCCCAGCCTTATTGCGCCAGCCCGTGCACGGGGACTCCTGTTTGGGTCCGATCAGGCGAATTCGACTGGGCCCATCCCTCTCTGGACCAGGAGCACCATCGCCGAAGAGCGCATGTCGGAATCGTCCGTTGTGGAGGGTGCTTGGCAGGGGAGGGAGAAGAGAGTTTAAGGGGGCGGTTTCGCTGTGGCGCTAAAATACGCTGCTTCTCCATATGAGACGGCGGCAGAGGCTCACCATCCGTCTGTGGAAAGAGGAGAGGCAGAGGGTCGAAGTCGAGGAGATAGAGTAGCCCAGAGAGCGACTGGCGGATGACTGCAATTCATGATCCAAGACGAGCCTTCTCACCGCTCTCTGTCAGGGTGGTGGAGGTGAAGGGGGAGGGAAATGGGGAGGAGGAGGAGGACGGCGCTGGACAGCAGATGGTCCAGCGCAGACAGAGAAGAAGCAAAAAAGCGCAGGAGCGGGAAGACAAGTGGCCGTGTGGAAGGGGGTGGGCGGCACTGCACGTATGCCAGGGAGAAAGAGCGAAAAGGAGATGCTGCGAAGCCCACCCGCGCAAGGAGACGCTTCTTCTCTCCTCGCGTCTCTTTTAGGGTTTGTGTGGCCCAACTTGTGTGAGATGGATGGAGGCTTCTCTGTAGAGCAAACGGGAGCGAACGCGCCGGAGCCTCGCCCTCCTCGTACACTTCACAGAAGGAGAGGAAAAGGCGGGAGAGGGAGGGAGGAGAGAGAGTGATCGGAGTGTGTCAAGGCGAGACAGCGGGGTACGGGTGGAGTCGAGGCAAAAGAGAGGGGCCAGAGACCAAAGCAACGACAACCATTTGCACAGAACCAGGGTATTTTTATAATAGCCCAGAGATGGAGGTGCGCTGACACATACGGCGTACGCGCATGTGTTCTTGTCCTTGTGTATGTGTATGTGTGTGCTCACGAAGATTTTGCTGTGTGCCGCTGGACTCCTCGCTTTTCCCTTTGCTGGAATCTGCATGCACGAGGCATACGGCAGCGCCGTCGTCGCACCGGCAGCAAAAAAAAAAGCAAAAGAAAGGGATCGACGCAAGATGAAGGGGCGAAAAAACAAAAAAAAAACACGGATGATGAGTGGGAAACAGCAAAGTGTATATGCCCGCTTCTCCACTGGAGGGGCGGGGGGGGCGGGGGTGAGGGAGGTACAGCAAATGCAGCAGCCTCACTCACTCTCGACTCACCACCTCTCTACCACCCGTTTCTTTTCTACGTCAGTTGTTCCTCGGTCATCCGCAGTCTCCGTCTCTTGTTTCGTACTTCTTTTATTCCTGCTCCTCGCCGTGCTGTTGTGCGAGAGACATCCGCTTCCCACCAGCTCCTTACCGTGTTCTACGCGGAAAATGCTGGCTCAGTCACACACAGACAGAAATCCACATGCGTGACTCGCACTTCGCACGCAAGACATACAAAGAAGAGTGAACGAAAAACAAAGAGGCAGGCCAACATGCAGAAGAGCAAAACACGCATACGGGGCACGTCAACTGCGGAAGAAGAAAAGTAGGTCTGGAGAGGGAGAGGGTGGGGGGTGCGAGCATGGCGACCCTGCGCACTACCGGCAGAGTTGCTCAACTACCCACTCTAAAAAGTAAGACTCGCATTCGGGAAGAAAAAGAACGAAAGCTCTGCTGCTGGTGGTGGGGGTGGGGAGAAACGTGGGCTCTTTGTCTCCAGAAACGCCGAAACGGAGAGGAAGAAAGCAACCCAGAAAAAAAACAAAAGACAGCCAGCCGTGTGCATGTGTGCTTTGAGGGGTGACGGATGCGTGGAGGCGAGTGGAGCCCGAGCTGTTTCGCATCGTGAACACAAGGCCAATGAAGGGAAGCAGCGAATGCGCATACAGACAGGTTGCATGTACAAAGTCAGCTACTTTCGGTGGCCGAGGATTTTTTTGTGCTTTATTGCAACTTCCTATTTCACTCGAAGATGCAGAGGTGCACGCACTCCGACACACACCCACACCCACACCCACACACACACACACAGGCACAGGCACAGGCACAGGCACAGGCGCAGGATCTTTTCGGTGACACATTCACTTTTTTTTTCCCCCTCTTGTTGCTCGCTTGGTCATCCCCCTTTTTTTCCACGTTGGCGAGTCCGAGAAGCAACGAAAGTGAACATGGGCGTACTTCACAAGTGTGGTAAAGAGGTGGTTGATGAGGGGTGAATGAGTGCAGGCAAAACAACAACAACAACAACAAGAAAAGCAGAGAGGTAAACATGATGCGCACGAGTAGGAAGAGAAGAAGCAAACAAAGCGAGAAAAGAAAGCGCAAGAGAGAAGGGGAAGAAAGAGCAAGTGGAGAGAAAGTTAGGGCACAGAAAAAAAAAAAGATGATGGCATGTAAGGGACGGTGAGAGAGGGTGGGATGCAGCCCAGAAAAAAAAAAGAACAAAGGAAAAAAAAGTGTGAAGTCGGTAATGGTTTGAGGTTTGGGGGAAGGAGATGGAGGCGTCACTGACCGCCCACGTACACGCACCACGCAAACAGAGCAAAATGTTCGAGGCCAGAAGAAAAAAAAATGAACGTCAAAAGATGAGCGCTAAAGGGAGGGAGGAGTGAAGGAAAGAGAGAGAGAGGGCGACACACGAACACACGCAGACGAAAGGGAGGATAACAGCGAGGAAGGAAAGAGGAGGGGAGTCGCATCTACTCGAAGAAGAGGGAAAACAGGCAGGACGAGGATGGTGGCGCCGCTGAGTCGCTTAACGGTAAGAGGTAAGCGAAAACTCACCCAGCCACTTTTGAAAAACGAGCGCAATAATGGTTAGAAAAGGCAAGACACCAGTCCGCTGTCATTCGTGTGCTTACGTTTGTGTGTGCACGCAACGATGAGATCGAGTGAGAGGGACACGAGGTTGCTCCACTTTTTTCCCTTTTTCCTTTCTTGCGTCAGAAAACAACAAAACAACGTTATCAAGACAGGAAGTCAGAGAGAAAGCGAAGGAGGATAAGCGAGCGTCAAAAGAAAGAGCAAGCGGAAGGAGAAGTTCAAAGAGAAAGAGAGGGAGGTAGAGAGAGAGAGAGACAGAGAGAAAGAGGGGGGGGAGAGGGGAGGAAAAACACCCAAGGGAGAACATCCAGAGAAAACTACAGCAGCAAAAAAAGTATACAAGAGTGGCTAACAACAAGCCCCCCCTCTCCCCAAAGAAAAGAAAAAAACAGAGCGGAGGAAGAGAGATCTTCACAAGCAAAACAAACATCTCAGCAAGGCCCGCAAACGCGTACCCCCATCCACCAAGACACACACACACACACACACAAAGGCCCAACAGAGATGGCTCATTGTGTATGGAGGGGTGGGGCTGGGGGTGCGGAGTGAAAAGACAAGAGCGATAAAAAGCATGAGGAGGGTATCAGGCCTTTCAAAGAGAGAGGAACAGGTAGAGGGGCCAGAGAGAAGGACTCAACCACACCAAGAAAAATGCAAATCGAAAGCAAAAGGCGATACGCCAGGGCAAAAAGAAAGAAAAACACCATCAGACACGGACAGCCTAACGAGGAAACACCAGAGGAGGGAAGCATGGCAAACCAAGACAAAAATGAGAGAGTGAGCAGCTGCATCGAAGAGCAGAAAAATGCAGAGGTGCGGAGTCATTCAGCTATGGGTGGGGGAGAGCGCTAAATGAAGGTCATGGCGGACGAGAGAGAGAGAGAGAGAGAGGCGGAGGGCGGCAGCACCCTTGACAACAGAAGAACACACAGTCACAGTACATCCCCTCTCCACAAACGTACATACTCGCACTCACTCTCTTCCGTTGTCCTGTTCACCTTGTGCATCGAACTACTACTCTCCACCATTCCCCTTGATCCTGCATGAGCTCTCTCTTTCTGTTTTGTGATGTGCCGATGGTGCGTCCTCGGACTTATGTGTGTTTCTTCGCCTAGAAAACGAGAGACCTCTCTCTCTGTCAGTCGGCTCAAGCGTGGCGCCTCTTCTGAGCGAACGCTTTACCATCGATTTCTCTCTTTTAACATCCCTCTCGCATCACAGGCAATTCACGTTGTGCACACACGGGTACAGAGGCACGTCACCACACTGCGAAACGAGCACAAGAGTAGCACAGGGAGAGATTGCCCATTCACCTTCGTGCGCCACCCCGTTTTCTCCCCAACCTTCAGCGTTGAGGAAGAGGAGGAGGACTATAGTCAAGAACGAGAAAGACATACAGAGAGGGGATACCAGACAAAGAAAGATGCGCTTAAGTTGCCTCTTGTCTTTGTTTCGAGGTTTCTGTTGTTGCTTGCAGCATGTGTGTTCTGCTTGACTTCTGAGAAGGGAGAGGGGTGAAGGCGGGGTGTTTGGAGAGGGGCGAGGGGACAAGCTGATGAACACCCCATCCCCCACCCTCGCACACACACACACACATCGTCATACAGAGCACGTGTGAAGGAGTCAAGCAGCACTTAAAAGCGAAAAAAAAAAATGGATTGGATACCGCAGAAAACAAAAAGTCTAACAGCGAACCAAAAAAAGAAGAGTCTGGCCTGGGCAAAAGAGAGAGAGAGAGAGAACGCAATGCAGCCAACGAGCGACGGCGATATGAGTGTTCACCTACAGAGATGCGCCTGCTGAATTCGGCGTGTACAAGGAGAGAAGGGGGGGGGAGGAGGAGGAAAGGTCTGATGCACCTTCCACACACACACACAACACACAGACACGCATACATCTCGTTCAGTTTACAAGCCACTAGCACACATAACACATTCACACATACGCAGGCGGAGAGAGAGAGATGTGTGTGTGTGGGGGGGGAGGGGGGGGAGAGAGAGAGACCAGAAGTAAGAAACAAAAGGGGCACTAAATTCCGAAGAAAAACAAGAGCGAAAAACAACACGAAGCAGGAAGGTGACCCCCCCAAAAAACTGGCATCCGTGACAACAACCACAAAGACAAGTGCCATGGATTTGTATGCGAAAAGAGGGGCACCGGGAGGAGGAAGTGACGGTGGGGGGATGAGGGTGAGGGAGGGAACACGAAGATAAAAACGATAAGGGAGAAGAAGTGGTGGGAGGCTGATGACTGCACGAGATGTGCTTTGTAAAAAGCGTAAGTTAAGTGCATGCACGCACAACAGCTGCGCAGAGCGACATCTAAGGAAAGAGGGGCCTCGAAGCAGCGGTGGTGGTGGTGGGCAACAGCGCCATACAACACGAGGAGGAGTACGACGGATCGAAAAGAAAAAAAAGAGGTGAGGGTGAGAGAGGCCTCGGAAGGAAAATTGACCTTTTCGTTATTACTTGGGTCCGTGTTCTGTTATCGAGGTATGAATGACTTAACCACCTCATCCGCAATCACCACACATTACACAAGGAAAAAACGAGACAAAGGGTGACAGCGCGTCTCCTCCTCGGCCGCTTTCCACTGTAACTTATGCCTGAGGAAAGGGAGGGAGGGCGAAGAAGCGCCTCTTCACGAGTTTGGTTTACGACACCATACATACACACTACACAACTACTGCTTCTTTTCTTCTTGCCATTTCCAGTACTCATACGATTCCGCGTGCTCGTGTTTCAGGGGAACAACAGAGAAATAAGTTCTACCATTGCAGCAAGCACCTGCCTTCTGTCAGTTCACCACCGCCATACACTCCACTGCTTTTCACGTCGCCATTTAGCTGTGTGGTACTCTTCATTTTTTTTTCATTTGGTAATCGTTTGGCTTCGCTTACTTTTCCCCCGCTGTCGATTTGTCTCTCTGTCGGCTCATTGCTTGCCCCGACAGCCAATCCCACCGCTTACAGCGCACCGCTACGAAGCACAAATAAGGTAAACCACAGCAGCTAACAAAAGAAAAAAGATACACACAGGAGCAGCGAAGAGACGAAAAAGAGCAGAGAGAAGGGCGACAGCAGCGCGCGCGCGAGAGAGAGGCACCCAGGAAACAGAAACGCCATTCTTCCATCAAGCTGCGATTACACGTCCAAAGATACACAGATACACGTATATACATAGATCAAAGGAGAGTTGCAAGCGTTTGAATCAGCTCAGGCATCCTGAGAAAAGAGAGAAAAGATGATGTCCTTTTTTTTGTGTGTGTGTTTATCTTTTGAGTTTGTTTATTTACGTTGTGCGTGTGTGCTTGAGTGTGTATGCGTATGAATGGGAAGCAATAAAGAAGAGAGAGAGAGAGGGAAAGAAAGGCGATGCGGCAGCGTCTGGCGACACACAGGCGCACAGACAGGTAATGAGCACGAAAGGGGAAAAGAAAGAGTACCAGAAGTGGCGAAGAAAAAAAAAAGCCCCAACCACAACCACCACCACAACAACAATCAACAGAGTAAACGAAAAACAAGAGGAAAAAGAAACATACACCCATTAACAAAACTGTTTCACGTGTATTCGAAAGGTGAAGAGGAGGAGGAAGAAAAAGGCAAAAACACACACGCAAGCACAACCACTTCCTCTCTCTCTCTCTCTCTGAGATCCACAACAAAGCGAAACACCAATGCATGCGATGCAGCGAAGAAAAAGGAGAAGAGTTTCTCTCAACCTTCGTCCCGGTGTACTTGTGCGCGTTTCTTTCCGTTTCGTTTATTTTCGTCTACTGAGGGGGGAAACAGAGAAAGAGCAGCGTGAGTTGGTGACGTACACCCGCATTCCACCTCCCTCGACACATGCGCGAACTTACTGACGGCGCAAGGAAAAAGCCAACCAGCCAGAGCACACGAGAAAACACCCATAACAGGGAAGAGGTATTCTTCATGCTGGCTCTATCACGGTCGTGATCAGCAGAAAAACAAGACAGGCGAAACGGCAAACAACACAAATATGAAAACTCTTCTGGATCTCATTTTGGTCTGTTTCTGTATATAGTCGCTTTTAATTTTCGCTTCATACACACACATAGACGCACGCACACACACAGATATATATCTGCATCTTTCTGTGAGACCTTAGGTGTGCGTGTGTGCGTCTATGTGTTTAAGTGTCACCAACACGACGACCATCATCACTGCCGCCACCACCACCACCACCGCAAAGAACAAAGTCGCAAGTAAAGTGGCATTTGAGAAACAACCAAAACAACAACGCCAACAGCGAAATACAGGAAGAACGTTCGAATGAGGTGTTTGTACGTGTGTGTGTGTGTGGGAGGGAGGGAGGGTGAAATGTGGGTTGGGGAGGGGCTAAACATTTGAGCTAGGAAAAGGAACAGAAGACAAACACCAAAGAAAAACAGAAAGAGCAAACACAAGCGAGCCGTTGTCAAGGGTTTATGTATATCCCCGTGCATGACGGCTCGAGCTCGACTTTCTGTTTGAATTTTTTTCTCCCTTTTCGCTGTATAGAAGGATGGGGGGGGGCGCTCCTCTTTCGCACACTGTGCCTTCCTTATATATAAGGAAAACTACAGAGGACGCGGGCACGAAGCGATGAAGGGGGAGAGAGGGTGGCTGTGCATGTTTGTGTGTATGTGTGAGTGGGGTGCGCTCGTGATGTCTCACTCACACGAAGACTGTTGCACAGGCACATACACATTTCACATGCAGACACTGTTCTTTCCTCTCGCTGTCTTAATGTTTCTCGTATCTCCCTGCCATATTTCCTCGCTCAGCACCTCGCTTAGCCCCTCATTCGAAACACCTGTGCTCGTGTTGACGACCAGCTATTCGGTTAGAGTTTAGCTTTGATCTGCCTTTTATATGTGCTTACTGCTTGTCTCTGCTTCATCTCCGTGTTGGTTCACTTCTTTCTGCCCTTTTAAGGAGCTCTTTTTTCAAGTTGTCGTAGGTGAGGATCTGCAAGTTTGAGAGTCTCTCTCTGTGCCCATTAAGAGGAGACAACCAAACAGAAAAAAAGCAGCACACCACTCTACGTGCCTCTCATCCATCACCTCCTACTCTCTTGCCCTTTCCCTGCCGCCTGTGCCAGCGGCAGCATGCTAGCCTGGCAACAGTCCGTGTGCGGCCAAAATTCAGACCTCAGAGGGGGCAGGGTGTAGGGCAAAAGTGCATGAAGGCAGGGGGGGGGGAGAGGAAGTGCGCGACACTGTTCTGTGCGCATGCGGTGTTGCTGCATTCGTCGTCGTACTGTCTTGGGGTGCCTCGCATACGTGTATAAAGGTATACACCATGTGGGCACTCATGCGACAACACTAACGCACACCCTGCACGACACGCTCAAGAGAACGGTAGACTTTCCTCAGTCCTGAGTGCTGTCTGCTCTTCCGCCGTGTGAGCCACCCCCCTCGCCAAGCTCCCTCACTTTGCGTGAATCCAATGGGGGAAGAACGGGGAAGGGAAGGAGGGAGAGGGAGAGAAGAGCGAAGGGAGGGGGAGGGGTGATAGTATGTATAACATTAGATACATCCGTACACACTCTCCCACTTACATGAACGCACATACACACACACACACACACACGCCACGCACACACGCACTTTCCTGAGCTGAAAAGAAGGCCAAGAGTGAGAGACAAGAGCAAACCAAGATGGGCGGAGCAAGGGACGCAGAGGAAAAGTAGAGAGCACAGGGAACGAGGAAGACCAGAGAGGGAAAAAAAAGCACACGGAGATGTACAGGCGCGTGCGCGTGTACGGGACAGAGAGAGAGAGAGAAAAGAAAAGAAGCCTACGAAATGGGAAAATGCGAAAAGAAAAACAAAAACAGAAGAGAGAGGGCTTCAAATGAGAAAGCAGGACGACACGCAACAGAAGTAAATTAGGACTACGGGCACAGAAGAAACACAAGCGAAACAGAACAGACATATACACGATTCAGTCAAGCAAAGACACGCACATACATCTACCTCCACACTACGCACGACGTAGATGGCTGGGAAAGACACAAACCAAGAAGAAGACCGAATCGAGAGAGAGAGAGAGAGGATGCCGCAACAAAGATAGAAACACAAAAAGGAGGAGAGGGGAGGGAGGGGGAGAAGAGGGTGAAGAGAGATCACGGGGAAAAAAAAAAGGAATCAGGCGTGCAACAGCAACAACACAGAGCAGGCGACGTCAGGTCTCACGCTCTATCCTCTTTGTTGCTCTTTTCCACCTTTCTCTTTGACTGCTTTGACTTTCATATGCTCTCCCCCCCGCACGCCTTCTTGTGCATGTGTTGTTTATGTATGTTGTAATTCTTTACCCTTCAGTGTATCCTTAGTACAGGGACGCTAGTAGTGGTGTAGAGAAGTGTGGGCCTGGAGGGTGGGGATGGGGAGAGATGTACGACGGAGATGTGTCACACACACACACACACAAATTGGTCAGCATGCATGCACACCTCGAGCCGCCACAGCGAAGAAGCAAGCACACTCCTCCTCATTAGAGTAAAAGAAGGGAAAACACCGAGGGAAGAAAAGAAACGAGGCGCAGGCAGCGTCTTCGCTCGCTTGCTCTTTTTTTTTGGGGATTTTGCTCTTCTTCTGCAAAGTGGCACCCCTTAAGGCTCCATCACCATGGCCGGAATGTCGGAGTTACTGGGGAGCTCAGCAGCCGTGCAGCGCGCCATCGAGCGGTATATCGAGCTAGCTGAGGATTCGCTGTGGCCGTACATGACCTCCTCACCGCTGTAGCTGCTGACGGAGACGCCCGTCTCAAACTGCTTGCCGCACTGCGTGTGCAGGTAGTGCGGATACTGCTGTGTCACCAAGCTCGCACAAGCGGCATCATCATATCTGAAGACGGGAAGTAGTAGTCTTCGGGAGCAGGTACGGACTCCTCCTCGTACCAGCAGCCCTCCTCGATCATCTCGCGGCAGACTGGGAACAGACGTGCCGAAGAGGGGATGAGATCGAAGACGTTACGGGTTGTGGCGTTTGAGCATTGCGTCATCACGCTCTGCAACTGGAACTGCTGCTGCTGCTG
>RAIA01000004.1:0-41917 GCA_003664395.1 Leishmania lainsoni | reverse complement strand
CTTTGCAATGCTAAGGGGGAAAGGGGGAGCAGCGCAAAGCGTAACATTTAAAGCGTTCGCCATGCTCGTTGTGTTTCCGAGCCTAAAGAAGCGGCTCAAGAAGCCGACAAGCAAACACGCGCGTAAAGAGGCGCTCTACTGCGCCCAGCTCCTCTCTTTTCAGACGCCGTGCTTGGTTACTTGCGCTCGCTTTTGAGCTCTTTTCGAGAATATCCCTTTAGCGCTGTGCGTTTCTCTCTCCTTTGTCGTTGTGGGCCTCGCGTGTCTTTTCTCTTCCTCGCGTGTTGGCTTGTGTGTATGCGTGTTTGGACTCGATGCATGATTGCACGTCTGCGTGTCTCTCTTCTGACTTTAATCATCTTCTGTGTTGTGTATGCTCCTCTCCTCGTGCGTTGTTTCCCCTCCTCCTCTACCCGCTTTCTTGTTTGCGTGCGTGTTCCTCGCACTTCTAATACACATCGGCTCCCCTTTATTTCCTCTTGAGTACTTTGGTGCGCTTTTCTTTCCCTTTTCATCGCACTGGGGATCCCCTTTTCCTTTTCTCCTCCCCGCTGACCCTCACTCGCTCATTCTGAAGCCCTTTGCTGTGACCACATAGGCGGTAATTGTTTGGGCTGACGCCCTATCGCAACAATGACCCCTACTGTCCTCCCCCAACACGGAAAGAGAAAAACTGGGCAGAGAGGAGCATGAGAGCCTATCTTTTCTCTTGTGTTTTCACCCCTCCCTCCCCCCAACAAGGATGCACAGCTGCAACTCTTCTCTGGCCGAACAGGGTATCTCTTGGTAACGTTGAACTTTCCCCGAAACGTGGCACTCCTACACCCTGTTTTACCCCCTTTTCCCTCCTTTATTGTATGACTCTTTCTCTTCGTCCATCCTAAACACTTCTGAGTACTTTGCCTTTGCGCGCATCGGCATGGTTTTTCTCCCACTGGCCCCCTCCCTGCCTGCCACCACATCTTCCCTTCTACACTTCTCTTGGCCAACTCTCTTTCTCTAATCCTTCTCACCGTCGCCGTACCTCCATCCTACCTCCTCGTGCTTTGACGGGCGTGAGAGTGCGTCTCGCTGTGTGTGTGTGTGTGTGTGTGTGTGTTGTCTCTGCTCGTGTGTATACCTGCATGCCTTTTTTCTGCTCTCTTGTGACAAGACGCTTTCAGAGTAACTGACAAGGGGGGCGGTCGGCGCATGATTGCTGCGGGCCGCGGAGCGGTGCAACTTTCACTTTGGATCCTTCCATATGTACAAACTCACCCACATGCACCCATACACTGCGGTACGCACCTTGGTACACGCCCGCACAGCAGCGGGCCTCCGTCTCTTTCCCGTTTCCGCATCTCGTGTACGTGTGTGTTTCTCTGCGCTGAACGCCACTTGATTGTTTTCCTTCTTTCTATTGTCGCTAGCGTTGTGAGGACCGCGCGTACCGCGCATGTATCGCCCTTAGCTCATATGCACGCAGTGCCGGGTCACATGCCTCACACCGTCTGCCGATCCCCGTTCCTTCGTTTTGTGCCTTATGATCTCCACTAGAGCAGCGCGCGTGTGTTTTCCTGCTATGACCTCTGTATTGTGTTTCACGCCCTGCTCGTCATGTTTGCTTTTGCTGTTACTTGGCTGGCGTGCTGATGGGCAGGCTGAGGACATAGCATCATCACCCCGCAAGACTCATTCGTGCCATTTGCGTGTTAATCTTGCTATTCCGCTTAGTCCCTCCCTCCTCCTGACGTGGAAAGCAGATGACATCAGTAGTGTAAACACATTTTCTTGCCCTTCAGCGTTTTCTCTCCATGTCACCACCTGCGAGTATATTTGTGCATAGGCGACCGCAGTAACCGGCTGTTACCTGCGCCTTAAGTCTCTTTTTTTTTCCTGAAACCTACAGGGCCCTTTGTGCATTCCGCTCTCCGCCGTGCTCGCCCCTGAAGAAAAAAGAGCCAAGCCTCATTCTTCTGTGGAGCTGCCCCCCCTTCCCCAACTCCCTACGACGACCGTACAGGCAGCGATGCATGTCTAGTTTTTCCTTTCAACGTGCCCTTAGCCACGCACCAGTCCGTGGCATGCGCACGCAGCCACACCTCGCCTGCCTCCGCCGCGGCATCCCGTGGCATGGCGTGGGGGTTCCTCCCCCTGGGGTGTGGCGCGCCCTTCGTGCTCCCGGCACCCGCGCCACCCCAGCCCATCCGGCCGGCCGCGGGTGGCAGCGCGTGCACAGGGCACTCGCCATTCGCGGATGTGGGGCACGGTTGCCGTTTTGTCTCGTGGTGCGTGCGGGATTGGGCGCCAGGCGTCGCTGGCAGCACCGGGTCACATCCCCTCTCGAGGCGGACGGCAGGCCCGACCGCGCCCGGTCCCCTCGGTGCCGTGGCGACGGTGCCTCCGCAGACGTGGTAGCCGGGGCCACGGCAACGCCCCGCAGGCCTGTGGGTGCGAAATGCCCCTCCCTCGCAGGGAACTGGCTTGCGCCGCGGATCCGTCACGGAAGCGGGCCGCCAACACCGCCTGGCGCCGCCGAGCCCCATTGAAATGCCGCTGCGTGCAGCACAGGCGAGGTCCAGGATTACGCCCAACATCGCGGCAACGCAGCACAATCAAAGAAGCCCTGGGGCGTCGGGGCCTGACACCACGCACCGAGGTGGCCGACATCGCCAGGGATGAGAACGGGAGAGTGGGGAAAAGGGTGTGTTTGAAGTTTCTTGACAACATGAGCAGCAAAAGACTTGTCGAGTATGAAGGCGAGGCGTGTGCGTCTTGGCGTGCAGTTTTCTTCCCAGCGGCTGGAGCTGCTGTTTACTCTTGGTGTGAAGGGAACGAGGTGGAGGCATTTCTCTTCTTTTTCTCTCTCTCTGCCACAGCGTTGCACATCAATGTATCTCCTCCTTGTGCCCCTGTTATCTTTCCTGTATGATGGGGAGTAATGCTTCGCTGTGCTTTGCGTGATTTGTTGCTTTGCGTCTCTGTTAGCCCGTCTGCTTTCCAATCTTTCGCTCTGCGTATCCTGTGGGATCCCTAGCCTATCTGCAGGCGTTTCAAGCCGAAAAGAGGGGCGGTTGGATGTGTAGGGCACGAGGCAAAAGACGGAGGGAGCGACATGGCTCAGGAGTGCGTAGGTGATGTTTTCGCCCATCATGTGCCCAACAGGCGCCTTTCCTTTTTGGTGTCTGGAGCGGCAATGACGATGTTTACAAGAACACTGAGCAGGCAAAAACTGAGGAAAAAGAAGCTGCCCCCAAAAGAGAGAGTCGCACGTTATTGATGTGAGAAGAAGAGTATACGTGCTACTGCGTATTTGCGCGTTGTACCCCGCTCCCTTTAGCACGCACTCCTCCTCCTCTCTCCCCTCAACTTCCCAAACTACCGCCGCCGTCGCAACGACCTCCTCCCGGCACCTCCCTCTCCTTTTCACCCCCAAAACGCGCTGCTTCTCACCAATATATGCGCATACGTGATGTACTTATGGTTTCTTCGACCCTCCGTTTCTTTCCTCCCATTCTGTCGCGAGTGAAGTAACGCGTCTTGGGAATGGAGGAGGGAGCAGCACCGAGTCGAGAGGAGAAGGGGCCAAACACGTACGTTCAGTACTCAGACAGGGAGGAATGAAGCGAAAAGGGGGAGACGAGTCGCCTTGTGTTTCGCTATGCTCGACTTTCCTACCTTTCACATCGAGCTCCAATACCAAAGGTAAGAAAACAAGCATACGAGGCCTGAAGCAGACCTGGTCGTGTAGTGCCCCCTCTTCTTCATTGCGTGTGTGTGTGTGTGTGTGCTCTCTTGGTTTTCTCCTCTGCCTGCTCCTTTTTGCTTTAGTAGCTGTTGTTCCTCTGTCTCTCTGCGCAAGAGCTGCTGGACACGGATGGAGAATCAGACTAAACAATAGATTGGAACGAGGAGTGCGTTCTTTTCTCTTCTTTCAGGGTTTTTGTTTGTTTGTTTACTTGCCAGTTTTTCGATTTCAGGGATGATATAACCTCTCTTATTCTTCTTGTGGGGTCGGAGGGCACCTTATCGTTCTGAAACACACGGGTGCCTCCGTTCGGATTGGCACTGTGTATACCCGCGTTGTGTTTTCCCTGCAAATGTGTGCTGACCAACTCTGTGTGAAATGTTTGACAAAAGAGCACCACTTCTTCGATGAAGAGTGATCATCAGAAGGGCACACGAGTGCGTTGGAATACACGTCCTGTCCTCTGTCCCGAGCGCGTCGGCTCACGTGAGATGACCGCTCACTGACGACTCTCTGTGCACATATGATCGAGACTTTGCGACTTCCTTTTCATGTGTTTTCTCCTGATGCACTTGCACCTCTACGAATAATTCGATCATTTTTCTCGTTCCTCCGTTGTTCTGTGATACTGGACCATCAGCACGTAGCACACACAGCCACCACAACACCCCCAGCACACGCAAATTTGGGTAAAAGGGGGAGGGAACAGAAGGCAACGCGGAAATTCTGCCATCCTCTGAAAGAGTAAGAAAGCGGGCGCCGCCTCCATTGATTCATCCGCTTACACACTACGTACTGCGCGCACACACACGCATACTCAGAGAACTGCTCACGCGAAGCAGCTCGAATCCTTGACCCGCTTATTTTTGGTGCGGGCTAAAGAAGGCGTGTGAGCACATCTGTGCGTGAGTGCCCCATAGACCAGAGTAACATAGAGTTGACGAGATAGAGAAGGGGGGAGCGGATGGTCTTGTGCTCTCAATCCACATGAAGACCCCCTCCCGCCGCTACCCCTGTGCAAACATACAGATCCACTCCCTCCTCCCCTCCCCCAACACGTACGCACGCACAGATGTTGTCAAAGATTCACCGCGTAGAGCTTGAAAACTTCAAGAGCTACTACGGCAAAGGTGTCATCGGGCCCTTCAAGGATTTCACGTGCATTGTTGGGCCCAATGGTGCTGGCAAGTCCAACTTGATGGACGCTTTAAGCTTTGTACTGAGCAGCAGCGTCACACCAGCGCGTGCCTCGTCGATGCGCGGCAAGGCATTGGTCGACTTCATTCACCGCAAGGCGAGGGCGGCAAGCAAAGGCTGCAGCGTGACTTTAGTAGTGCGCCATCCGGCGTCGCAGCGACCAGTAGCCTCCGCTGCGGCGCCGGCTGACGGTGAGTCGGGCGTGAGTGATGGCGTTGCGGCTGCCGCTCGTCGTGGCGCAGTCGTCGCCGACGACGGGGAGCGCGTTCACCACAGCAGCACCGTCGAAACCTCTTTCACTCGCCAGGTGGATCCGCAGGGCGCGGTCTCATGCCTGCTCAATGGCAAGCCGGCGACGGAGGAGGAGTACGTGGCCGCGCTTACCCAGCACCGCATTGGCGCTCGTGTTGACACGTTTCTCGTGTTTCAGCACCAAGTCGAGGCGGTCGCGCAGAAGAAAGGGAAGCAGCTGACGGAGCTACTTGAACAGGTCAGCGGGAGCGGTGAGCTGCAAGGCGAGTACGCGGCCAAGAAGGCGGCGCTAGAGAAGGCGAACGAGGCGCTGATGAGTGCGTCGCTGGAGAAACGCGGTGCTGCCGTGGCGGTGCATCAAATGCGACTGGCCAAGAAGGAGGCGGAGCGCTACGAGGCGCTGCGTCAGCACTTGGCGAGCGTCAGGCAGGAGCTAGCCCTCACCGAGCTCTTTGCCGTTGAAACGGAGCTCGAGAAGCACAAGGCAGAGCTGCAGCAGCGTCGCGACGCTCTCGCGGCGCTGGAAAAGGGCATCGCAACGGAGCAGGCGATCCGGGAGATGAAACGGGCATACGCGGCCCGGCACAAGGTGTATTTGGAGCAGCTTAAAAAGACGCGGAAATCTGCAGACGATCTGCGGCTGAAGCACAACACGGTGGAGCGCATCAAAGCCGCGCTGGCGCACCTGACCCGCAAGGCAGAGCTGCAGCGGCAGGAGCTGGAAGCGGCGCAGAAGGCGACAACTGTCCGCTCTGCCGAGGCGGAGAGGCTTGAAGGGCAACTGAAGAAGCAAAAGGCGCTGCTTGACACCTTCGAGAAGCGCTGCACCGCTGACGACACGAGGCGAGTCACCCTGGACTCTGTGCTCAATCAGCAGCAGCTGGACGAGTACCGGCAACTGCGGAAGGAAGCAGAGTGCGCGACGGTAGTGCTACGACAGCGCCGGGAGACGGTGCTGCGGCAACGCGACTCCGTGCAGGAGGCCCTGAAACAGTGTGACAGAGCCACGGAGGCGCACCAGCAGCAGATGAGGGACGCCAACCAGGCCATCGAGGCGGCCGCGAAGTACGGCGCTGAGCTGCAGAGGCGCCGCAGCGAGCTTGAGGAGACGGTGAGCACGCTCAAGACACAGCTCACGGAAGCCAGTACAGACCTTGCAAATATGCAAAGGAAAAACAAGGCGCGGGAGGCGGAGTTGGCGCGACTGCAGGAGCAGTTGCATGACTTGCGCTACATGAAAGACACAAGCAAGCAGAACTCGCGCATGGCTGACGCTCTCCAGGCCTTACGCTCCCTCTTTCCAATCCGCGGACGCATGGTGGACCTGTGCGCGGTGCCCAACGATCGGCACCGCAACGCTGTTACGGTGGCCATGGGCAAAAACCTCGAGGGCGTCGTGGTGGAGACGACCGCGGTGGCGATTCGCTGCGTCAAATACCTAAAGGAGCAGCGCATGCCGCCCATGACATTTCTGCCCCTGGACGCTGTGCAGGGCAAGGCGGTCGACGACCGTCTTCGCACATTTGGCGGCACGTGCAAACCCATTGTCGATGTGGTGCGCTTTGAGCCGGAGCTGGAGCCGGTGGTGCGATACGCACTGGGCCAGACGCTGCTGTGCGACACGGTTGCCGAGGCCAAGTTGGTCGCCTACGGCCGCGACGGGGAGCGCTTCAAGGTTGTGACGCTCGACGGCACAGTTCTCCTGAAGAACGGGTCTGTGCAAGGTGGTTTGGTCTCCGTCCAGAACCGTGCCCGCAAGTGGGACGAGAAGAAGTACGAGGACCTGCGTGTCGCCCGCGACCGCCTGTTGAGCGAGACCGCCGTGGGTGGGGAGGCAGAGCTGGCCCGCACCCAGATCTCAATTCGGGACATGGAGGCGCGGCGCGCGTTCGCGGAAAAGCGCGTCGCTGTAGTGCACGCTGAGCAGATCGCGAACGACGCCAAGACGCAGCGACTGACTGAGGAGCTGGAGAAACTTGAAAGCCGCGGCGCCGATTTCGCGACGCGGCACAGCAGCTACGCAACTGAGTTGCAGGTGATCCATAGAGAGCTGCTAGAGCTGTCCAAGTCGATCTCGCGGGTCGAGGGGCAGGTGTTTGCCGACTTCCAGAAGAGGGTGGGAATCCCCAACCTGCTGTCCCTGGAAGGCCAGCAGGCACAAGAGGCAAAGCAGCGCGCGGAGACCCGGCAGCAGCTGCTGCTTGTGATTCACAAGCTGGAGAGCTCGCTCGAGATGGAGGTGAAGCTGGTCAGCGACTCGAAGATCGCCGACTTCGAGGAGGCGTGTGCGCGGCTGAACAACGAAAGGGAGCAGTGCAAAAAAGACCTCACCGATTATAAAGCACTCGTGGAGAAGGCGGAGCGACAGCACCAGGAGATGCGGAGGACGGCTGCGCAGAGCCGCACGGAGCTCGATGCGCTTGAGCAGCAGATTCGCAACGAGACTCGAAACTCTGAGACTGACTTGGCTCGTGTCGCCCAAGCGCGGAAGATCGTCACCGGCATTCAGATCACCTGCGACTCCCTGCGTTTGCGTCGGCTGAACCTGGTGCGTCGCTGCCAGATGGACGAAATCGGTATTCCACTGAAGCCGGCGCCCAGCAGCGGAGCGAAGCACGCGCGTGGCGAAGATACGGACACAGCCACCCGTGCCTTCTCCGGGCTTTCTGCGCCGCCATCCCACCAAAGGTCCAGCGCCGCGGGGAGCCGCACGCATGTTCTCCTCTCCGAACCGTTCACACTGCTTGTCGAAGGTGGAGCGAGCCAGAGCGGCGTACGCAGAGGGACGAGCACCGCATCGCCTCCTGCCCTCTTCCCCGCCCTCGACTCAGAGACGGCCATGTGTATCAACTTCTCCTCGCTCACGGAAGCACAGCGGGTGGTAGCAGAGGACCGAGCTCAGCTTTCCGCATACAGCCACCGCACTCAGGTGCAGTTGGAGGCACTTGCCGCGGAGATGGAGTCGCTGGCGCCAAATATGAAGGCCGCCTCGCGCGCCATGGCATCGGAGGATCGTCTGGGCACGTCGTCGACGCTGCTCGAGGAGGCCCGTGATGTGGCCCGTGTGGCAAGCAGGGAGTTCATCCGTGTCAAGGAGCAGCGCACGGCGCGCTTCATGGAAATATACGAAAAGGTTGCAGCCACAGTGGACAGGGTGTACCGCGAGATTACCATGGGCACCCGCGCCCATGCAGTGCACGGCTCGGCGTACCTTAGCCTGGAGAATGTGGAGGAGCCGTACCTGGGCGGCACCACCTACCACGCCACGCCGCCTCTCAAGCGCTTCATGCCGATGGCGCTGCTCTCCGGCGGCGAGCGCACCATGGCGGCGCTGGCGCTTCTCTTTGCGATTCACGAAGTCTCTCCGACGCCCTTCTTTGTGCTGGACGAGGTGGACGCGGCGCTAGACGCCGGCAACGTCGAGAAGCTTGCGAGCTACCTCCGTAAGAACTCTCAGTTGTGTCAGCTCGTCGTAGTCTCGCTGAAGGAGCAGCTTTACCACATGGCAGATATGCTGCTGGGCGTCATGAAGGACAAGGAGAGGGAGAGCTCCAAGGTGCTCACCATGGACCTGCGTGGCTACGCGTACTAACATGCCCAAGAGTACCAGCAAACGGAGAAAAAAGCGAACTCCGCAATGAACAGATGGAGGGAAGGGCAGTTGCTTGTGGCAAGCAGCGATGCTACAGCGTGTGTGCGGAGAGCGACAGGAAAGGACAGTGGCTCACTTCTCTGCATCACACCTTCTGTCGCAGCCTCAACCGCTTTGGATTACTTCGGCTCTCTCTCTGTCCGTCACTTCTCGTGCGTTTCTGTGCGTCACCTCTTCCTGCGGAGCGCTTCTCTGTCGGCACCCCACGATGCCGCGAGGCGACCGAGCTGTGACGGCAGGAGGCACCCGCTGGAAAAACACCCCGCACGTCAAGTATCTCTTACGCAGCTGCTGTGTCTGTTGCCACTGAGGCGTCCAGTTGTACAGGGCTGACCACCCGCTCATCTCCCCCCCTTCACCTTTGTTGCTGCGTTGCGTCACTTCAAATATCAGGAGGGACGGCGGCGGTCAAGCATCCGACGCCGAAGGAAAGAGATGAGTGTGTGGGTGCTTGCCTGCTTGCCTTTCCCTTTTCCCCTCAGAACAGCACTGTAGGAGCTACTCTCTTTCGCTTGCTTCCCCGCCGCTGCACGGCACACTCCCTTCCATTAACGATCGACCTACTATGATGCAGCGATACAAAAGAGCTCCCGCCCGGCCCCAGCGCTCCCCTCCCCCTTCTTCGGTACTCAGCCGCCCATTGGTGCGTTGTTGCCGCTTTGCAAGGCCATGAAAGCGACGGATTTCATTCCTTCCTGTTTCGTTTTTTGTTTTTGCCCAGGGTGCCGCCCCTCCTCTCCCCCCCCCCCCCCACTCACAGAGACAGACGGGGTGTTTCGCCTTTGTCGTCTCTTCCCCTCCCCTCCTCTCTTTCTGGCTCGCTTTAGTCCCCGTCCTTTTTTCTTTGGCTCTCGGGGGAGTAGGGGCGTGGCGCCGTGAAGGCATCCTGATTTTCCTTTATTGGCCAGGTGTTTTCAGTTGTGATTTCAGCGGTCACGGTTGACGATATCCCTGCCGGTATGCGAGCGTTAGTGGCGGTGCGCATCACTCTCAGAGCGTACCAACAGGCAAAAAAAAAGAATGCACACCCGCTCCATACGCGCACAGGCGTCGGCTACGTGAGGGTCGGCGCAGCGGAGTGCTTGTACTCCCAAACGCCTGCTCGTTTGGTCAGGTCGCGCCCATGGCAATGTCGAGTCCCCCACGTGCAGATGGAACCGTCATAATGGGAAGTGGGGCGGCGGCAGGTAGAGGATACCTGCGCGACTCCCGTGCCTAGTGCTGCACACGTCATAACATCAACGGCCTCGTACTTCACCCCTCCTCCTTCTCCTCCGCTTTTCCTCTTTCATTGCGGCACACCAAGGGCCATTTAGGCCGGTCACCCTCTAGAGCACATGCGTCTCTGCTTGCGGTATTGATGCTGGTTCTGCGCGAAGCTCATTCACTATCAAGTTTATCAATCGACCTGACAAGCACGCCGAGCGACGCGCCTGTGCTAGTAGCCGCCTTTCCACTGGTGCGTCACACTGCTTCGATACCCCGAGAATTCCCCTATTGACCAGTGTTGCCCCTCTCCACCTCGTCTTTCACGCCACGCAAGCGCATCACAATACCTAACGTAGCACCCCAGTTGCCATGGGAGAGAAGCAGTCAAAGGGGTACTGGCAGGAGGACGAGGACGCACCGACCTGCAATGGCTGCGGCTGCGTCTTTTCCACCACCCTTCGCCGCCACCACTGCCGCAACTGCGGCTACGTATTATGTGGTGGCTGCTCGCGGCATCGCGCTGCCATTCCGATGCGGGGCATAACGGAGCCAGAGCGCGTCTGTGACGCGTGCTACCTCGCTCTACGCAACAGCAGCGTGATAGGGAGCAGCCTCAGCAGGGGAAATCCAGAGCTCATGGTCAATCCAAGTGAGACACCCAACCGGCCAGCTGCGTGGACGGCGGGCGGAGCCACCTGCGGTCCATCAGCTGACCTGAGAGCATCAGATGCAGCTAGTCTCGCAGCTGCAGCGCAGCCGTCGAGCGCCGTGCCAGAACTGAGCGAGGAGCAGCGAGAGGCAGAAGCATTCTACCATAACCCGTACGGTGGAGCTGCCGGTGGCCAGGGCAACAGCGACACCACAGGAGCTGCCGACGCTCGCCAGGAGACGATCAACCCGGAGGCGTTGGAGAAGAAGCGACTAATCCAGCGCTGGAACACGGTGCGGCAGGCCACCGTCTACGTCGACATTCTCGTGCAGCAGTCGGAGCGCGTAGAGCCGGATACGGCGGTGGAGTACAGCCGTGAGACGGAGGCCCTCATCTTGGAGCCAGAACTGCCCATCAACCAGCTCGGCACTAGGATGTTGCCGCTGCCGCGGCCTACCGCCGATAGCGCTCGCTACCTCGTAGAGTCGGTGACAACGATTGGAGTGGCCGACACCATGCTGGAAAGGGCGGCGGCAGACCTGACGCGGCGGCTTGTGACACGGATACCTGCGCGTGCAGATTCACGTGAGTCGCCCGATAGGTTTGTCGGCTATTAGCGATGATGGCGCGCATTTTTTTCCTCGCTGCTAGTTTCGGGTGGCACAGTGCATGCTGTGATAGTTTACTTGTTGGGGGTGAAAGGAGGAAACGAGGAGAAGCAGCGATGTGCGCTGGTGAACGCGTCATTCAGTGTGTGTGTGTGTGTGTGTGTGTGTGTGTGTGCGTGCGCTGTTCTTTTTCTCTCGACACCCTCCCTTCCTGTTGCTGTGTTTCCAAGGTGAGTTAGCCCCTGTTTGGTGCGAGGTCTTTCCCTATTGTGCAAGTGAGAGGCAGCGCAATGCGCCCCTGTTTTGCTGTCTTCTGCGCTCTGGATGGCCTCGCTGTTGACCTTTGACGGCCTCTGTTGGAATCGCACACGTCACCCCCTCCCCATTCCCTCTCTCTTCGCCTCTCTCACCACAGACACGCCTGTACGCCGCCGGTGTTGTGAAGAACGTTTCTTCGGACGCTTCTTTTGGACGCTCTTAGGCGAGGTGCCCTGCCAGGCCGTGCCTCTGCTTCCATCCAAGGCGCGTACCCTCCTCTCTGACGCAGCGGCTATGTGTGTCTCTCCTCTTCTCACTGTGCCTCCTTCTTTCACCCCCGTGGAGCAGAGGCTGCCCACAGCTAAACGGTTGGCAGCGCACCGTTGAAGGATTGTGGAGGTAGCATCACAGCGTATTCTCGTTTACTAGCACCATGATGCACTCCAGCGGGGTGGTGCGGCGCCAGATGCGTCCCTACTACAACCTCCCCTCCAAGTCGGAGCACGGGCGCCGCATGACCGGCTTTCTGACACCATACCGCCACTGGATGTGGAAGCAGAACGAGCTCTGGCGCAACGTTCACGAAGCTCAGTTCGAGCATCTGCGAAAGGTGTACAAGCGGCAGTGGCTCGAGTCGTTCCGCGTCAACGCTGACGAGTATATTTACAAGTACAACATCACCAAATCTGCGCAGCTGGCGCAGTGGGAGCACGAGATGCAGGCCCAGGAGCGCAAGCGTCGCGAGTCACAGCAGCTGGCACAGGGTCGCCAGGCGCTGAAGAAGAAGCACCTCGATTTGCTGCGTGAGTTCCACGAGCGGCAGTTCTTCTACTGGTACGAGCGCGCGAGCGAGCGCCTGCAGTACATGGCCCGCATCAACTACATCTCCCAGGCCAGCATTCAGGAGCACATCGAACGGGAGCTGGACAAGTACACTGTGGGGTCGAAGGCGCCGTACCCGCTCAACTTTGCTGGCCAGATGCCCATGCTAGAAGACAGGGATGGAAACATTGCGCAAGTGCCTGCGAATCTAATGACGAACCACGCTACGGAGAACCCAGACGGCGGTGCCACCATATACGAGCCACCAGAGGGCACGGCCGTCGCAGAAGAGAAGCTGCTGCAGATGATGGCGTCGGCCCAGGAGGAGGAGTTGCGCATTCGCCCCGAGGATGGCGACGCCTGGTCGGAGTCGATGACGGACATGGACCGCAGCGAGAGCGCGAGGTTTGACTCACGCAAGGTGGCGCGTAGCATGGAGGAGACGGATGAGGAGCGGGAGGTGAGTCGACGGGCGTATATCGACCGTGGAAAGACAGGGTCCAAAGCCGTCTTCCGCCGCCCACGCTTCGACGGCGATGGCGCCACGTCCCCGAGCGCTGGCAGTACGACGCCGATGAAGCGCCGCAAGTCGAAGACGGACAGGATGCACGCCTTACAGGAGCAGCAGGACGCTGCGGTGGCGAAGGCAACGGCCAAGGCGCTGAAGGACGAGGGTAGTACCGCCGGGGCGACGAAGCGCGGTGAGGTGGCGGAGAATAGAGGCCGCCTCCGCGATCGCATGATCACACCCTCTCTTGAAACCCTGCAGCAGTCGCCTGAGATGATGGCGCAGAACAAGCCGGGCGGTCGTGTGCGGACACATCACCTCATGGAGAAGGTCTACGGCATCGGCAAGTTCAAGAAAGGTGGCGGTGGGGATGAGGATGCGTAGATGCACAAGGCCGCGGAGTTCTCTGTGCTGGGTCTTGGGGGGTGCATGTGTCGTGCCGACAAAGGCCATTGCTACCGCACCACCCACCCACACACGCACACACACTAGGCGCACGTGCAAGGGGAGAGACGGGGCCCTGCCACCGTTGTATGCGTTGATTGAGGTCCGTGCCGATCTCGCGGTGAAAAGTCTGCTTCTGCCCCTCGCCCCTTTCTCTCCTCTCTCTCGCTGTGAGGCACGTTCAGCTTTTTCCGTCTTCACTGCCACGCGTAGCCGCCATCCTCAACCAGTCATCCGGAAAGGGGGGAGCTACCAGTAGTGCGAGTGCATCTTCTTCTCTTCCTTGACCTCATAGCCCACTCGATGTCCCCGCTGGGTCTGCTGCGCTCGTGGTATCCTCCGTGGCACGCCTTAATGCGTGTGTCGGGGGTGCGCACACACACACACAGTAAAGAAAAATAGCTCCCATGACGAGAGTATTGTTGGTCCTGCTCGTTGACTAGTCCCCAGCTTCTCAACAGGGAGAGGAGGAGGAGAGGGAAGACGAGGCGCTCTGGATGGCCTGGTTTGATATAAGCGTGCAGATGTGCACGTCCATACGCCGCCACACGAATGTCTCACGAGAGCACCCTGCATGCGCTTGCCGGTCTTCCTCACTGACCACTCCTCCGCCCCTCTCTCTTTACCCTGCGTAGTGGCTTCTCGGTGGGTCTTTGCTAGCCCCCTCTCACCTCTACGTGTGCGCTGCGATACCTCACCCTTTTCCTCTCCCTCTACTCGCCTGCAACTCCCTCACACCGCTCATCGGGGTACAGGAGACGCAGAAGAGCCCCACCCTAGACCACCGTAGTGTGCTGCGTGCTTGCCGTTGACTGTGGCGCGCGCGTAAGTCACGTAGGCATGTGTCCTGCTGCTGCGAAATTCGCAAAAAGGACGAACGGCCCCCCTCAAGCAACTCTCGCGGCCTGAATCGGCGAAGGCAAGCGACACGCTATGCAGAAGACTGCATAGCGTGGCCTAAACTCTTTTCTGCTGCTTACCGTCAATCACCGCAGAGCTAGAGCACCTCAGTCGGATGAATTCCTATCGCCTCGAGGTGGCCGTAAAGCGGGTGTCCGGGCTCAACCCACTCATTGCCAGCGCCTCGTCAATGATTGCTGTGGAGGTGCGCTTCCTCAATTTCCCTCCCATAATGATACACCCACAAGGCTACGCTGTTGGCGACACCGTGACGTACAACGTCTGCCACAAGGCCGACTTTCGAATGTGCAGTGAGCAGGCTGCCGCGAGCTTTCCTGCCATGTGTCAGTGTCAGCTGGTCAGTGTAAATGAAGGGGCAGTAGCGGGCGGTGCACGGTGGTCGTGCCCGTGTTTACTGGTGCCGCAGTCCGACGCAGCTGCACAACCCTCCCTGCGCACCTACGCCAACTACGTCATCAGCAACGCTGCTGGAGGGGCGGTGGGCTACGCCGATATGAGCTGCCGGGTGCTCTTGCAGGACCCACCGTCCATAGCGCCAGCTCCCATCTCCATGCCGGCCCCACAGGCATCAGTGACGCCGCTGCCAGTCGCTGCACCCCCTGCCAGCGCCCTAGAGCCCAGCAGAGGAACAAGCGTCGACCAGGGCAAGCCGTACATTGTGCGTGTAGTAGTTGGTGAAAGTGACCGGCATCGCCGCCCAAGCGAGGCGGCTACACGCTGGGACGGGGTGCAGGACGCGTCACGCGGGCACGAGGTGACGGTGACGCGTGCCAGTGCTAGTGATCGTGGCCAGCCGCCGCGGTGCGTGTCTGCCAACACCGCCGAAAGGGGAAGTCTGCTTCATCTCCTGCAGTACGACGTGGCGTATCAGTTGCAATCCCTCAGCGAAACCGTCGCGGCAGCGCTGCACCGTGAGCACGACGTGTTGACGCGCACGCCACTCAAGGGACCAGACAAGAGTGACGCCGTCAGCACCTCCAGGCTGACCAAGTCGATCGACCATCATGTGGCATCGATAGTGAAAGTGGCAAACATTGTTTTACAGGTGGTGAATCAGCTTGTGGACAACAGCCCCGCCCCGCCACGCATCGGAGCGGGTCGTGTGGTGAAAGACATGGCGCGGCAAATGCGCAACCCAGTGAACAAGCTGCCGCTTCCCGCTGAAGACTCCATAGGTCATTACTTGCAGTACGACGTGCTCTACCAACTGCAGTGCTTAGGCACGAACCTGTCCTACATGACCGTTGCCTACCGCGCGGTGCTCGACACACCGCTGTCGTCGATCCCCGCACAGCATGTCGCGTACTGCGACGAGCTCGGGCACGAGATTCAGCACCTCACGAAGCAAATCAGCATTCTCATCCAATCTTGCGTAGATGGAACGCTCAGCACGGCGGCGCTGTCTGCTGCGCCAAGGCCGGTTGCAGAGAAAAAAGGCCGGAAGCAAAGTAAAGCAAACTCGCGGAGCGCACCACAAGCTGCAGCGGCGCATCTAGGCGCTCACAAGCTCAGTGGTGCCGCCAAGAGCTTCAGCAGCACCTCTTACTCGTCCTTCAGCAGCAGCCGTGGCACGAGCACTAGCAGTTTGTCCTCATCCTCCTTGTCCTCCTCCATGAATCGACCGGCGACACCCGCGTCGCAGCCACGGGCGCCGACAATCGTAGCCGCCCCGACGAATCCGCTGCCAGCTGGGCAGTTGTCGCTGGCGGCGACACCTACGCCGAGCGCCCCGTCCCAGCCCTGCCACCGTCACCGTCCTACGCCACGCCGGCTGCAGCAACACCAAGGAAGCAAACGTCGACCTCACCACCAACACCGCCGCCACCCTACACCGTCGCCGCGCCGCCGGCTGAGCAGACAGCAATGTCACTTCCGACCCCAGTCGGGTCGCAAATGTGGCTTTCACCCTTCAACCCCATGGACTCCCTGGGCGAGCCAACTGCCCTGTCGCAGGCGAATCCGCTGGTGCCGCGTGTGTCGCACATAAACCAAGCAAACAGCTTTCAGCTCTCTACAGCCGCCCCTCCGCAAGACTCACACCACCCCGGGTCGCAGAGCACGGCCGTGTACGGCATGACTGCTTCCGCCTTTACGCCGCAGCCAGTACTCGCCACTGGCGGTTCACCGGTGCTGAGTCCTCAGCACCTGTCTTTGGTGCCTCCACCGCTCGCGGCACCGACGCCGCTGACGCCGCCAAGCGCTGCACCCTCACCACCTCCGATGGCGACGCCACCGCCAATCCAGCCGCAGCCGCAGCCGCCGTTAACGATTCCGATACCCGTGCCCATTCCTCCCTGAAGTAGACAATGACAAGGTCTCGACTGTATTTGCTTATTCTGAAAAAGACTGCACGCCACCTACGCCGCACAGCCTTTTTTATTATTCGCACCTCGACCCCAGCGCCCGTGATGACGAGGAGCACCCCAGCGTGTTATCATGACCAGGCACGTACTCTGGGTACGGAAGCCAGGCAAGCCCTCCTATGTCTGCCAACGCCGGGCCGCCTCTGGTGGCGGCAGTGTGTCAAGCACCCACGACGCAGGGAGGAAGGTCAGGGCAATGTATCACTCTCGGTGTCAGGGATCGGGTCTTGCACGGCGTTGCGTCGGAGCGACCTGCGACGTTGAACACGCTTGACCGATTTATATGGTAGGCATGCTGTCAGTGCTACTCGAATGCACTGCACCCGACCCTCACTGCCCACTGGGGTGGGGAGCCTGCGCCCCATCGAAGCAGGTCCACCACTTCACCACCAGGACTACGGGTGCAGCTGAGAGGCGGTGGTGGATAGAGTTTGGAGCAGGAAGTCCGCTCCAGTGACTGCATCAACGTATTGCTGTAAGTGCCTCCTACTGCTTTGCACCAAGCAGCGGGCCTATGGCAGACTGCGTAGAGCAGGGACATTTTTTTCCCTTCAACGTGCCCCTTAGCCACGCACCAGTCCGCTGGCATGCGCACGCAGCCACACCT
Source organism: Leishmania lainsoni (assembly GCA_003664395.1). Classification (NCBI taxonomy): domain Eukaryota; phylum Euglenozoa; class Kinetoplastea; order Trypanosomatida; family Trypanosomatidae; genus Leishmania; species Leishmania lainsoni. Next base: position 24,700 of record RAIA01000004.1, on the reverse strand, counting down.
CGCCTGCCTCCGCCGCGGCATCCCGTGGCATGGCGTGGGGGGTCCTCCCCCTGGGGTGTGGCGGGCCCGGTGGTGTGATCCGGGGCGTCACGGCGCTAGCGGAGCAGCGTGCAGCACGCCATCTGCGCACCATGTTGTCGCTGCCAGTCTGCCCCCGCTGCAGGAACCCGAGGTATAGCCAGGTACCCGAGCAGAGCCGGGTGCGGGTGGCCTTCTGTCGCCTCGTAAGCCCAGCGCCCTTGTCCTTCTAGCGTGGAAGTGCTGCCGCCAAGGAGGTCTTCTCTCAGCGCGTCGTAGGGGTGTAGCTCGCAGTGGCCAGACAAACGAAAATGAGGCGGCACCTGCGACGGGCCGGTAGCGCCATGAGGAGGGGCCGAGAGTCCGTGGCAGCAGCAGACACGTGCTTTTCTGCACCCTAGGTGATCCAGGCATCCTTGCAGCCGGTCGGACCTCAGTTCCATTGCCTCACACTCGGCGCGACAGCTACAAGCAAAGGGGCTGCCGCAGCGCCTGTCCACCGCGAGCGAGGGGACTACGCTGCACGGGAAGGCGGCGGCACGCATGCTAATGGTTTTTCTTCGCCTAGGTAGTCTGCCCGCAGCCCCTCCCAGGAGCGATGCGCTGAAGTGCACGCGACGACTTCATATGAAGGAGGTGCAGGGGTGTGGTGCACTGAAGGAGCTGATGCCTGCACACCCGTGTGAGAGCTGCCGAAGCGTCGCGCGACACCATCCGCCGCGCACACCTCCCGCGCCCAATGTGCAACGCAGCCTCCGCGCATGATTGCGGAGGGGTACAGGCGGGTGTGGCCCAGAAGCACTACGGACTCCAGGGGCGGCGGGTTGGCCTCTTCGAGTAGGTCTCTGTTGTGCGCGTATGCTGTCACACCCACGGTGGCTGCGGCTGCTGTGGCATGAATGTGCTCAAAAGGCTCCCGTGGTTGGCGTTGGCGCTGCTCCCCCACGCGGTGGCGCCGCAGGGGGTGGGCGTGATTGAGCCTGTACCATGCACAAAGAGCGGAGGGGATCCGTTGACGGACCCCCCCCCATTCCTGCGAATAGAGACTTCCACCAGCACGGCAGCTCGAGCCGTGGCTGGTGCCGACAGGCTCTGCAGCGTGTCGGCCCAGTGCCGCGCCTTCGCAGGAAGGCTACACGGAGAAGGCGAGGGTGGCTGTCCTCGTGCAAGTACCTGCGTGCAACGGAACGTTTCAGCTGGTGGCAGTGTCGCGCACCAGAGAGCTTGCTCTGCGTTCTTTGCGGGTGCACAGCTCCATGCAGCGCTCCAGGGTCCGGTGCTCCACCCTTCGGATGGCGGATTGCGGTGTAGCTCATGTGGCGCCCTTGGGTGAGGTGGATGTAAGGAGTGCGACGCCATCAGCAAAGAAGGCGTGATGCAGCCCGGGTGTGTTGAGCACCACGCCGAGCAAGTCCACCACAATGAGGAAGCAGCGAGGGCCCAGAGCGGAACCCTGCGGGACCCTGAATGCAAACTCGTCTATCTTGGATTTCGTCGTGTGGAGGCGAATACAGGCGCGACGACCACCCAGCGGCATTCATGATCCAGAGTGTGTGGTGCGCCTCTACGCTAGACTTATTCAGAGCCGCGATGATTACTCCGTGATCTACCACACCACACACGCGAGCGCGGGGCTACGTTCTGGAGGAGCAAGCCCCGGGGTCCTGCGGTGGAGTGGTGAGGATGGAAGTCCGACCGCTGTGCTCGGAGCCTGCCCTCCACATGGTCGCGTTGTCGTCGCGCACTCACCACAGAAGCAAAGACAAAAATAAAAGAGGGTCGTTCAGTGTGACGTGCTGATGGCTGCACGCAGATTCACAGGATCGCTAATGTCCCTCTTATAGAGCCTCTCCGTCGTCGGTGCCTTGAAAAGCGCCGTCGCGTATATTCATGGCCGGGCCTGCCGGTGCCAAGAGAGAGCCCATCGCAGCAGCGCCTCTCTCTCTCGCTTCTCTGCGTGATTGCGGTTTGGGGTGTTTTTCTTTGTGTCTGTGCTCACCGCAATCCGCACCCCCTCCCCCTCCACTATGTGTGCTCGTCCACTTTTTCGTGCTCACGGCCTCCGCCACCCGCCATCACTCAGGCGCGCATTCGTACGGCTTCACGAAGGCGAAGTGCCATCCCATCCCTGGCAAACGCACACGGGCGCGTATAGGCACGCTCGTCGAATCTGCAGAGTAGACGGGTAAAGGCTGATGCCGACGCGAGGCATGGATCTTTCGGAGGAGGGTGGGGGGCTGCAGGACACCGAGGGGCTCGTCGACACAGCACAAAGAACCACCCCCACCCCGGTTCTCACCCCCCTCCGCCGCGATGCCCCGCTTCCCCCACGCAGGGTCGCCCTCGACTCTGTCGTCCCCTGACAGCTCCGTTGACGCAGGCAGCCGTACCTCGTACGGAGTGTCCGCACAGCAACTCGACGCGCTGTCGGCCACGGACTACCGTGTCGGCTCGCCACTGCAACGACAGCAGCCTGTCGGGCGTGACATGACACACCCTGCCTTGCTTGTAGCGGCGAGGCTCCTGCAGCACGGCGTCGATCCCGAGCGCATTGGCTTGATCGAGTGCCGCTACCGTGACGCCTCCTAAAGCGTGGGCGGTACTGCCGCAGAGGAGAGGAGCGGCACTTTGGGGGAGCACAGAGATGCGCACATGAAAGACGCCTGCCGCTGACGCCTCACCTCCTGCTTTTCACCATCCGAGGGCGGGCATCTGTGGCGCCCAGACCAGCCATACGACAGGAAGGCGGCGAAGTACCATGACAGCGACAACTCTGCGCATGATGCGCTCATGTCTCCTCGATGCTCGTGAAGGGGAACGGGAATAGACCCCCTATGCTCTTGTACTCCGAAGGGGGGCGGTAGCGGAGGTTGCGGCAACCTACGTTGAGCTGTGCGGTCCCTGCGGCGGACCTCGCATTCTTCTCTTCTTTGGCTTGGGACTCTTTCCCCGTGCTCTTCCTCACTCCTCCTACGCTACCCACCAAACCTCCTCCCTCACACTGCCTCATCGACGAGCATTCGCTCCCAGACGCGCACACGCTGCACAGTCGCCACCGGATTTGTGCTGCATTGCGTTCCCTTTGCGCCCACATGCAGGCCGTATCGTCACTTTGCAGAAAGCGATTTGATGCAGCAGACATGCCTCCTCGCCAAAGGCAATCTTAGCAGCATTGGCAAGGCCATCTGCGGCGAGCTTGTCATGGTGAGACGCAGTGTCGCCGTGTGGGGGGGGGGGCTGCGAGACCCCGTCTGCGGAAATACTCAATCGAATCAAAGCGGTGGCCGCGGAAATAGGAAGAGCATGGCCTCCACGACAACGATGGTACAGTCCGTTCACCAGGCATGGGGAGCTGCGTCGGCTTTCTTGTCCACTACGCTGGCTGAGGTGCCTGCCGTGGTGGACTATTGGCATCATCAACGTAGACTTTAGCTCCATCCTTCATATACCCCAGCTGGGGCTGCATTGTGAACACCTCCTCCGCCCTCGGCCTTGTTGGCCGCCCGAGCACGGCTGCCTACTCGGAGAGCAAGCACCGCGTTATTGGCCACACGGAGTCTGTGGCACTGGAGGTGGCCACCGCAGATATCACGCTCAGCGCTGCCCATCCGGGCTCCGTGGACATGCCGCTGCTGCTGAAAGGGTTTGTGGCTACAGCGAGTGAGAAGTACGGCGGCAGTATGGCCATCAGGGAGACTGTCGCGCTCCTGTGTAGCTCCGTCACGAAGCCGATGCGCGGCATGACCTTATCCGTTGGTGGCGCCGACTTTGCGCCCTGAGTTGTAAAAGCAGAAGGCACCTCTGGGCAGACAAACGGGCACACCCAAGCTGAGGACGGCCGTGCCCTCGGCTGCTCCGTGGAGTGAGCTCAGCCTCTTCTACTCCCGCTCTCCACTTCGTTTCGTGCAGGTGCGTGGGGGAGGGAAGGGAGAGGGGGAAAAAGGAGAGAGCGTCATCAACCACAACCGCAGCGACTCGAAGCGCTTTGCTGCTTGTCTGTTTCACCGTCTCTTTCTTGGTGTTTTCGCTCTCACAGGGGCAATCGGCCCACCACGCCACAATCACCGACGTGATATCGCCCTCCCACCATTCTTGCCTTTTCCACTCCCCCTCCGCATTTCTCTTTTTTCGCCGGGTCCTTTCACGCACCTCCTGCGCGTACGCACTCGGCTTTGCCGTCTTGGGTTACCCTTGTCTTTCTCTCTTTTCTCGTTCGCTCCTGCGCAACGGCTGTTCTTTATACCTCCGTCCCTGCGTGGTTTGTTGCCTGACCCGCACCAAATGAAGTTGGAGGCAGATGAGGGTGTGGGGGAGCAAGAGGGGTGATGGTAGGGCTCTCTCTCTGGCTATTACACACACCCCTCGCCCCTCATCGCTCCCCCTACTCACCCCTGCAGCTTCTAACCATTATTCTCAAATCAAACGAGTTGCCGCGTAGAACGGGAGGGGTGTGTGCTTCATGCGTCAAGATATCTCAGTAGAGTGTGGTATGGCTCTTTCTCTCTCTCTCTCTCTGGGAGCAGTGTGGAGGCTTTCCCGTCTCAGTGACCTCTCAACACACGAAAACAACGAAGCGGCCTTCTGTCAGCCACACTACTCCCCTCATACGCTCGTTTCTGCGCTTCCCTCTCTCCATCCTCTCTCTTTTCTACGCCGTGTAAACGCTTCTTCTTGCTTCTGAGTGGCTCCTGCTACTCCCCACTACTGCGCTACGTGGCCCACACGCATGCCTCTTCGACCCTGCACGTGCAAGTGTCATCGATCTGCGTCAGAGACGCCGTCGCGGCGTGCAGCAGCTGAGTGCCGTCTCGCTTCTCCTAGCCCTTTTACATGTATTCACGCACACAAGCACTCCGCGATATTGCTCAAGCCCTTCCACCCCCTCTCATCTCCCTATGCTCCCATCATGCGGCTGCAGCGCTGAAGCCACCAGTTAGGTACACCTACACACGCATCCATCATCCCGATACGGCATCCGCAGCCATCTGCAGTCGCAAGAAAAATGTGGGGCGCCTTTGGCCCCGTTGTGCGCATATACGAGTTCACTACCCCTGGCGCTCGAGGAACTGTCTGTCACACACAGCCGCATCGCATGCATCGTCCTCGACGCGTGCCTCAAAAATGAAGGGCTCTACACCAAGGTAGGACAAGGCCCGAACTCCATGAGTCACGTGCTCCCGCGCGAGTACATGGATGTGCTCAATGTGCTGTTGGGCCGGGCGCCACCTGTTGCGATCGCGGAGATTCGAAACACCATCTGCGCCGAAACCGGCAGGGAAATGGAGGAGCTGCTTGCTCGCTTTGACGAGGCACCAGTGGACTCGGCGCCGATTGTGCAGGGGCACCAAGCGTGGCTTCCGCCGCCGGCAGACGGCTGCTCGCCGGAGCCGCAGAGGGTAGCCGTGAAGGTGCGCAAGCCGTGTATCTCCACCCAATCTGTGTGGGGCCGGTGCACGTATAGTGCCATCATGATGCCACTCAAGCTTCTGTTTGGCCTGCCGACGGACTGGTCGAGGAAGACCGTGTGCGACGCGTTGGCACGCGTTATGGGCGGAAAGGGCGCGAGGAGGCGCAGGCCGATCAGCAGCAAGGCGTGCGGGTGCAGAAAGCACGACGGGCGCCCACACCCCAGGGGGAGGAACCCCCACGCCATGCCACGGGATGCCGCGGCGGAGGCAGCGAGGTGTGGCTGCGTGTGCATGCCAGCGGACTGGTGCGTGGCTAAGGTGCACGTTGAAAGGAAAAAAATGTCTCTGCTCTACGCCTCCTAAGACCCCGCGCGATCTTTATGAAAGCATGGCAAACACGCGAGGGTTGCCCACCAGCGCTTCTGCGTCTGCGCGGGGGATGATCTGTCGCGTGTGTGCACACGCACCTGCGCTCTATAGATCTGAATGCAAGCACCAAAGGCTCCCGCTGTCCATCTCCCTCCCCCTTTACTCGACTGCACCACACTGTGACAGTCACTCGCATTGCACACGGCTAACTGCACTGCAACGCAACATCCGACATTGCTTCACAGCGCCATAAAACGAGGAGGTTCATGAATTAGGGTCGTCCATGGCGCAGACGTTTCATGGGGGCGTGGCACATTCTTACCGGCGGCGACTGGGCCGCTCATGGGGTCGTTGCGCCGGCCTATTCAATAGGCGCGCTGTGCCACTCGTTAGCGCTTTTTGCGTGGTGCTCTTAGTCACGGTGGCCGTGCTGTTAACGCCTCGTCGCTACGCGTGGATACAGGATGGCGACGACCTTGCCATCCCGTACCGCTCTAAAGCCGCAGTGTATCGACAAAACGCTGCGTTTGTGGCGCCGCTTCCGCGTGGTGGTGGGATTGGTGTTAACAGCACGGCGGCGGAAACCGTCCCCGCCGCGGTGCATAGTCGATCACGCCGTCAAGAAGCACTGGAGGCGGAGATCGAGGCGTACCTAGCGAGTCACGGCATCCGTCGTGAGCGCCGCACACGCGTTCGCTTTCAGATTGTCTCCAATGTGGTAGACTGGAAATTGTGCACGACGCTAGGCTCTGCGGCGCTGGCGGGCTTCCGAATAGCGGTAACCGGCTTCAACACCACCTACTCACATGTCCGGCGCTTCGAAAGCTATCTCGATTTTGTCGAGCGCGAGGAGCTGCACGACGAAGACATTGTCGTCATAATGGACAGCGACATTTACTGGACTGGGGCCGACTTTCTCCCCTTCCTCGGGAAGTTCGCGCGCTTTTCCCCGGCGCAGGAAAGCGATTTAGACGTTGCAGCCGTCCGGGCATGGGAAGACTATGGGGAGAAGAAGGCGCCCCTGTACATGCAGCGCCTGCAGGACGAGATGCACAATGGCACCGCAGGTCCGAAGCGCCCTTTGCTGCAGATGCCGCCTGTGGTGTACAACACCGAGATCCCATGCTGGTGGGGTCAGAACTCTAAAAGCTTTGTGCAGTGCCCTCTGGCCTATGCGACGCTGGATCACATGGTCGAGGTGGCGCGCAACCACGCTACGAGTATCGACGTGCATATGGCAGCGTCCTACGTAGGCGTGTCCGCCGATATGCTGCGTAGACAACTCAAGAAGTCCTTCACGGGCAAGCAACAGTGGATGGTGGACGACATGCTCGGCAACCCGAACGGGGCGTCACCGTATACAACCCAGGCGAAGCGGTCTCGCGACGATCCGCTCTTCTACAACGTCACCGTTGTGCGCAAGTCCAACCCGACTGTGCTGCTGAATGCCGGCATGTACGTGTCACGCGTGTGGGCACTGCGCCGGCTGGCAAAGGCCGTTGCAACGTTCGTGGCGACAGAGACGCCGGTTGCGGAGGGGTGGGATCACCGCACGTCTGAGTGGTGGTGTGACCAAGGCGTTGTAGGCCAAATATATGTGCGGGGGCGCCTGTACGAGGTTGAGCACAACCTGTTGGCTGGGCCTCCCCTTTCGAGACGGATGCCGCCAGTCCCGTACGATGACCGTTACGGGCCACCAGGCCTTATTGGTCTGGACAGGCGGTCAGAGATGGCAGTTGTCGCCCTGTCCATGGAGCTCAGCAACACCCTGTTCCACCACAGCAAGTACCTGGAGCAGCAGATCCCAGGCAGCAACCGTTGGTGGACCTGGAGCAAAACTGAGCTACTGCTGGGCGAGAACAAGCCTCAGGGTCACTCACTGAAGCACCTACAGACGACGCGCGGTGGCGCCCTCGTGACGCCGCCGCTGCTGTGGCGCTCGGCGACCGCAGAGGACAGGTCGAGAGGCTTCCAAAATGAAGTTGAGGAAGACCCTGACGTCGTTCATATTCCATTTATACACTACGCCGGACCTCCCAAACACAAGTGGTTCGCGGCTCAACGCCACTATTACTCGTGGTTGGTGGCCGCGCGGCACGACAGCCGGGCACGGGAATCCCTGACGAATACTCTCCAGAAGGAGTTGGTGGAGCTATGGCTCAACGAGGAGCGTATTTTCGTTAACTTCACACGCATGTGCAGGGATCCAACACTGCTGTCTTCGCCGTAGCGCGAGTTCAGTGCCTCGAGGACAACGCGCATGCTTAACATTTCATTTTTTCCACCAAAGTGATTTCAGCGCACATTCGTTTCTTTTTTCTTCTTCCCTTTTTAGCGTTCTGTAAGTCTCGGTAGCGCCGTGCCATGTGGAGCCCCCCTTTCAATTTGCAGTTGCTTTTGGGGCCCGTGTGGCCGGGGAAGCGTTGGCACGGGATTGCTGCCTAAGACATAGCGCACCTTTCTTTTCCCCTTTCTTTTGCTGATGCTTTTCTCTACAAGCTCCCGTTATTTGGGTTGACACAGGCTTCTGTGTGCTCTTCTTGTATACCCCCCTCCCCTTTCGCCTATCTCGTGTTGTGCGCCTTCATTTTCGCTCTCCCCCGAGCACACTAAAATAAATCTCCGCCTATTTGCCTTTTCACTGCGTGCATGTTTGCTGTGGTATGAAGCTGCACTCGGTGCGAACTTATGGAGAACACCCAGCAATGCTGCCAGCACCGCAATGAGAAGAAGCTCGCCCAAGACGCATGTAGGGCAGCAATGGACAAGCACAACGTGAGAGAGGCGGTGCTGTGCGCCTTCGCGCGATCCGCTCTCTCTTTCTCTTGCCAGCCCTCTGAGCAAAAGGGGAATGACAAAACAAAAGCTACTGCCGTTGGCAGACAACCTCAACCGTCCATGTCAACATCTGTTGGCACACGTCGCTTTAAAGTGAGAATACACACTCCCTCCCCCCACACCCGTACACGGGGACATCCCGTGAGACTACAGTGCGTGTTGGTGTCACGTAGCCTGAGCCGCGACGTGGGGGGAGGGGAGCCGGTTTTGCAGGGCGTTTTACCTGTAGTTTGCTCCGATGATGCCATTACGCAGGTGTGCCGTCTCTTTGCCCTCTTTTCTCTCCCTCACACGCATACCCTTCTTATCACATGACGCGATCGATGCAGCTACGACGGGCAGCTCTCAGTCAACCCCGCCCCTCCTCTCTCTATTCTGTGGCATCTGTCAGCACCTCGGCTCGTCGCGCACGCCGCAGCAAGCTCCATGAGCGTGGCGGAGCTGCAGCCCCGTTCGCTGGTGGCAGTGAACGATGGTGCCGAGGACGTGGTGGAGGCGAAGTTGGTTGCTTACGAGGGACATCACACGCACCTTGTCGAGGGTGATTTCTTTCCCGCCGAGGCGCCGGAGGTCGAGGTCGATGGGACGGCCGCTGCTGTAACTGAGAAAGGCTGCCCGCTCGTCGACAACATTGCCGCCGCCTCGGCGCCGGTCCCGCCAAAGCCGTCCGGGGCACCGTCCCGCAGGCGGGTTTGTTGGGTCGATGAGGGCGACCCAGACACCGCCCGCGGCCTGGTGAGGCATATCACGAAGTTCCACACGCCCCCGCGCGGCCCCCACCACGACGCCGCACACCCAGCCAACCCCACGCGCCCGACCCGCGCAACAGCCGCCAACCCGACCCCGCCCCCGTTCCGGGAGAAGGCGAACGCGGACACCACCACGTACAAGTTCTGCAAGGCGCTACGGCCAGCGCCAAAGTACGCGGAGTGGAGGTGGCAGCAGCACGAGTACGGCGTCACGCCATTTGAGCTTCAACCGACGGAGGCCGGGCAGCCGAATGGCGCCGCAAGGACTCTCTTCGGGGAGCTCTTCCAGCGCAGTGTCGTCGCGCGCGCGGCTGAGGGGCAGGCGCGGGTACGCAACGCGGTGCACAAGAGGCCCGGCTGCGGCGTCCAGCAGCCGTTTGTGCTCACTGGGGCAGTGTTCGATGCGCCCCTCCGCATCCCGTGGTGAGCCGGGGCGGCGCGCGCCACCACCTGCGCCAGGAACGCGGGATGCCGCCAAACAACCAGGGTGCGAAGAATGATATCATCTTCCGCCGCCACATCGCAGCGCGGGCTTCCTCTGCTGGGTGTCCGCCGGCAACCGTGCCCCGCAGCTGCCCCCCCCCCGCCGCCGCTAATGGCGAGCGCCGTGTGCACGCACTGCTACCCGTGGCCGGCCGGGTGGGCTGGGGTGGTGTGGGTGCCGGGGCAAGGGTTGCCAGGGCCTGCCGCTGACCCGCCACCGTTCCCCCAGCTCATTTCCCACGCGCCCACACCACGCCTGCCACCCGCACGGCAGGCGCCGCGACCCCCGCGCTAGAGCAGGACCCCGGGGGCGGCGCTATCGGATGGAGGCGTGCAGTGTACCCAAGCAGGCCCGGCACCCATCTCGCAGCACGCACCGGGGGGAGAAGCGGGGAGGGACGAGACGGGCGCGTGAGACGCATGGCGCGATTCAGCGGCGGGACAGCTGGCCCCAGACGTCGAGGATTTAGTCGTGGCGCAGCGGAGGCAGGCGAGGTGCGGCTGCGTGCGCATGCCAGCGGACTGGTGCGTGGCAGTATTGCGTGTTGAAGAGCAAAAGTGACACAGTGGAAAAGATGTTTTGGCTCCCCTGGTGCCGGGGTCTCGCTCACCGCAGTATGAGGGCTGAGTACCTCACCCCGTGGGGCGGTCAGGGCGATGTATCGCTGCTAACGTCAGTGGTGAGGCCCTGGGCGGCGTTGCGTCGGAGAGACCTGCGACAGTGGATCCGCTTGTGCCGTCCACATGACGGGCAGAGTGCGGACCTGACTCGAATGTACCCCACCCTGCCCTCGCCGTCTATTGGTGTGGAACGCCTGCGTGTCGCCCCGAGGGATGCACCAGGTGGCGACCGGCACCGTAGGAGCCTCTGTGAGGCGGTCTGCGGAGCAGGTGGGTGGAGTTTGAGGCAGGGGCTGTGCTCGCATCGCCGAGTCGGCGCATTACAGCAATGCGTGTGTCGACCGCTGCTCCGCACCCCGGGGCGGGTGTGGGCCAGGCTGGGTCTAGAGCGGCGCTTCTCATCTCTGTGGGACTGGGCTCCGACAAGGGGAAAAACGTTCATGCGCTTTATTCTTACACCCTCTCATACGCTGTGCGGTGCCCTACCGGCGCTGCAACAGTGTGTATGTCTCCTCTCTCTTAGTGAAGCGCATTTGCCTGTTGAGGTCTCGTCGTGCGAGTGACTGCCACTCCACCTACGGCAACGGAGCACACAAAAGGGTTCGCCATCGACACTCCTCCGACGCCAAACAAAAGCAAAGAAAAACACATAAAGAAACGGACAAAACTTCCGGAGCGACACCCACACCCGATAGCCTACGGCTGTGCACATGTCCCACCTGTTCTCTTCCGATGAAGAGCCAATCTTTACCTCGAAGGAGGACGCTTCCCGCAACGCGTCACTCGCGGTGGAGGCGGAGCCACCCCCCAATACGGTGGCCCCCGCCAACACTAGTACAAGCACCAAGGATCATTTAGCATCCTCAAATGCAACTACTGTTGGGCACCAGATAAAGCTCTCGCCACGACCACAGCCGCTTGTGGCACCAGACCCCGGGCCACCTGCCGAATTCATCTCGGTGAACTCACCTGGCGCCCAGCCGAAGGCGTTCTCGGTGCGCGGCGCACCCTCTCCAAAGAAGGCTGCGTCCGACGTCCCTGTCGCCAAGTTGAGGGGTGCTGCGAATGCTGGTGGTGCGCCTGGCACCCGGATCGCCAACAACACGTGCTGCAACGGCCCCTCTGCCAGCAACGATGACGACTCGCTGGACAGCTGTGGTATTCCCCGATACAATGTCCGCTACCCTGAGGGTGGCAGTTGTGCCCACGGTGACGTGAGTGTGCCGTGGCACCTGCGCCCGTCCACGCGGCGCATGCACTGCACCTTCTTCGACTCCCTGCGAGCGCCTCAGTTTTGGCGGCAGGTCGAGTTTGCCATCCGCATCACGGTTCTGGCGGTGCTCGTGCCTAGCGCGTTGATCGCAGCGAAACTTCCCGGTAGCCCCTTTGTGTCCCCCTTCATGGTTTTCTCGTCAACGTTGCTGGCGGCGAAGCAGACGTCTGGGGAGGTCGTCGCGTACCTTGTCAACTGGATTCGCGCCGGCTGCTTCTGGCTGCCGCTGTCCGTCATCGCCGGGGCGCTGAACCTCGGCCACCACATAACTGGCTGGTGTATCTATTACACCGCTATGCTGTTCATCATGGGCACCTTCAGCGAGGGCATCGTACGGCGGATCTGCCTGCTTCTTTTCAATAGCTGCGCCATTGGGCTCCTAGTCGACACGAACCACGGTGCTATTTTTCCGTGCCGTGTTATGGTGGACTGGTGCATCGGCACTGGACTTTGCGTCGTGGCCGCCTTCTTTCCCTACCCCCTCTTCTGCAAGAATGAGGCGCAGCGGCTCCTCCGCGACATCAGCCGCAACACCGCCACTGCGTACCGCGGCCTTGTCTACTCCTTCTGGAGTCCGTCCAACGTGGAGCGCAACATAGCTATGTCGAAGGTGCGCATCATGACCGACTCCCTCGACGAGCTGATGCCGCGGTTCGAGCACTACCAGGGCTTCTCCTTCTATGAGTGGTTCTTCGAGTCTGCCGAAGTGCGTGAGATTCGCGCGCTCAAGTTTGCCCTGCTGGAGCGCCTGCGTCTCAACCTCAGTAGCATGACGCGTGTGCTGGACATGGTCGAGGCAAAGCCGAGCGCGATCGACGACTCCGACTCCTCCAAGGCGTTTGGCGAACTGCTAAATCCACACCTCAATGCTGTTGCTGAGGTTTTCGACGAACTCTTGGACCTGCTAACCCACGCCAAGACGCGCAAGGCTCTGCTGGACCTGCATGAACGCTTCGAGTACTTTGCCGACCGCACCGACAACCTGCAGGACGCGTACAAGCTGGCACGCCGCATGATCTTCTATGAGTACACCTCCGGCGTCTTGGAGGAGTTCGTTCCACTCATGACTTTCTATCTCTTCACAGTGGTCTGCGTCCGCGACACGATCGACATCTTCCAGATCAAGGTCAAGGCGCACCGCCCGAGCGTAATGGGCACCATCGAGCAGATTTGGGTCAAGACGGCGTGGGAGCCCCTGAAGGAGAACCTGAACTTCCTCAAGAAGCTTGTTACGGAGTGGAACCGCCGAGAAATCCAGCGTGTCATCGAGGCCGCCAAGGTGAGCGGGGCGATGATCTTGACCGTGGGGTTTTCCTACCTAATTAAGATCGACAAGGCTGTCTTCTCTGGCCCAAGCATTATCGCCTTCGTCTCCGGCGCAAACCCAGTCGAGGCAGTGCAGGAGTCCATTGTACGTCTGACCGGCTGCTTGCTTGGTACGGTGCTCGGCTTCTTCGCTGGTACCTACTCGGAGACCCCGGTGCAGCGCGTCGCCTCGTTGTGTACCCTGATGTTCGTTGGTACGTTCCTGCGCTTTGACAAGGAGTACGGCGTCATGGCTGTGTACGGTATGTTTGTTCTCATCCCACTTATCTCGATTGCAGAGACGACGGTGGCGGACGCAGTGGCCCGCATGAACCAGAACACGTTCGGCATCTTCATCTACCTTTTCGTGAGCGTGCTGGTGCTGCCGTTGTCCCCCAGCCTCATCTTGCGCGCGAAACGCAGCAACGTGCTGCGCTGCATGGGCTCGGTGGTCTCAAACATGATGGACCTCTTCAGTGCGCCGCTGGCGAATGACCCCACCGTGGTAGACTACTCCCGCACGGCGCACAACGAAACAGAGTCGGAGATGTCATCGAAGAGCGTGGGCGATGAGAATCACCCGATACCGCGACGCAATACGCTCACGAACCGCTCCCTGCACCTGCTGTCCAAGGCAGATACCGCCATGCTGCGGATTGACGCACAGCTGGTCGACCTTATGCGTCGTCTCAAGGGCACAAAGGAGATGATGAAGTTCGCGCGGGATGAACGGACGCTCATCGACATCGACTACCCGATCAAGTCCTGCGAGCAAACGTACCGGCACATGTACCGCATGGCTATGCTGCTCCAGACAATGTGGATGAGCTGGAACGTCATTCGTAGTCAGCCCATGTACACAGAGGGCACGCGCCACATGATGCGCAACCTGCAGCCTGTGGCCCACGACGTCGCCGGCGCCTTCCAGCGCTTTGTAGACCTCATGTGCTACACGATGCGCGAGCCGTCGATCAACCTGGAGGGTGACATCACGAAGGCCGTCCTCGATCTGATTGAGACCGCTGACGTGCTGCAGTGTCGAAAGAGTCAGATTATGCTCATGCTTATCAACCAGTCCGTGCAGAGCTACGTAGAGGCGGATGGCTCCCGCGGCGTCTCGTGCGGCACTAATGGTAAGACCTCGGATTCTAGCACCCACCGACAGCCACACATCCGCGACTCTGAGAAGCGCGAGCAGAAGTCTAGACAAGAGGCTGCGACAGTGAGCACATCTGGTGGCGACTCGCTAAAGCCGAACTCGCCGCTTCGTTCTCCAGGGCTCCGCTACTCATTTTCGCTTGGCTGCGACATCTCACAGTGCCGCACGCACCCTTTCTCAACCATGGCGCACACGCCTGGTATTCCACGGGTTGCCACGTTCGACGGCGTATTCAACCGCTTCACCCCCCTCACCCCTGTAACGGCGCGGGCGAGCCAGCGATGCGGCTTTCAGGCGCTCGCCCCGGGGCGCAGTGTACCTGTGATACCGCACCTGCGCAGGGCAAGCACACAAGATGTCTTAGAGCATCGGGACCACCTAACCACCCCTATGCGTCTCCCGGAGACTTTTCAGTTTCCTATGACATCGGAGGATGCGGAGGGCTTGCACGCTTTCACGCTGTCAATGGAGATGTTCGCCAACGAAACGAAGTTGCTGATGGTGAGCATTGGTGTTATGCTTGACAACGTGCGCTCTAAGCTGTGAAAAGGGACGACCAGCAGGTGGGGGATGATGGGAGACGGTCACTGCGGGACACCGCTGCTCTTCGCTCCCCTCACTTCTCCTCAGCCTGCGCCCGCCCATCTTTGAATCTAAAGAAGAAACCCCATAAGAAGAGTCGACAAGGAATGACGGTGGCAAGCAAGAGGAGAAGAAAAGAGGGAACGCTGCAAGAGGAGCCGCACGCAGCTCTGTGCCGACTCGGAAACGCCAGCATTATACACACAGCAACAACAAAAAAATGTGCTTAGTCTGCGAGCAGGACACAGGGAGAGGCGCAGGGCTGGGGGGACTGGGGGCTGAGGGTTGGCATCTTGGTGGGTGGGGTCGCCACTCTCTCGATCACTTTCGTCATGCTGTGCCACCTCTTTTCCTCGCATTTTCTCTTTTTCGCCGCCGCTCCCTTTGCGAATGGGGGTGGGGTGGGGGAAGCGACGTTTGTTTGTGCCCCCCACCCCCCGCATTCTTCCAGCATGAAGCACGTGTTACTTTTCTGTTTCTTCTTCTGCACTGTTTTCCCTTTTCTGCTTTCGCTTGTATGCCTGTGGGCATGTGCAGAGTGAGCCTCTTTTTTTTCTTCCCTTTCGGTCTCTCTCAGCGTGTGTGTGCGCGCTTTTAAGCGTGTTTGCGATGTATTGTGCCTCTGTGTGACCGTGCGCCAAACGAGAGCTTCCACCCTCGCCCCTAAAGCACGTTATGTTGCGCGGTAAAGCGGACGGGATGAGCGACAAGTGAAACGAGAAAGACAGCGAGGTTTTCATTTGCGAAGTCAATGACAACGAGGACGCCACTCATTCCTCCGTGTTGTAGCTGGGCGTTGGACTCTGCCTCCCGTCCGAACCACCAGCATGTATATTGTGTCTTGGGCACGCGTGTATGTCTCTTCGCTTTTTTCCCCCTTTTCCTCAGTGGAGGTGTGATGGCGCGATTCTCTCTTAGGGGTCTTTTTTCCTGCGCCTGTGTACGCGTATATCTGTGCAGCCGAAGTGCGTTTTCTCCTCTCTGCTTCCATCTTCTGCTTTTTCGTTAGGGGATAGAAGGCCACCCATCCGTTCCCAGACACGTGCTCGCCCACAAGTGCACTACTATTGATCGACTTACTTCTCTGCAACAGCTCGACTTGTTTCGCCGTTTCTTCTTCCTGCTGTTCTGGTGCCTTTAATTCCCCCCGCCTCTCGGTACGCGTCGCGCTCTTCCTGCGGTTGAGTACGGCACCACCATCGTAACAGAGCGACACAAACACGTGCGGGCCGACCCATGCGTAAATGAAATCATTTCTTTTTTCGGGCGTGCGTGTGCGCCGGCTATATCAGCATACAGGGCGATGTGGCACCCGCGGATGTTGACACCTTTCCCTTCTTCGGCTTTTTTACATTTTACTTTTGCTTTCCTCTTCACTCCCTGGCGATGTCGGCCACCTCGGTGCGTGGTGTCAGGCCCCGACGCCCCAGGGCTTCTTTGCTTGTGCTGCGTTGCGGCGATGTTGGGCGTAATCCTGGACCTCGCCTGTGCTGCACGCAGCGGCATTTCAATGGGGCTGGGCGGCGCCAGGCGGTGTTGGCGGGCCCGCTTCCGTGACGGATCCGCGGCGCAAGCCAGTTCCCTGCGAGGGAGGGGCATTTCGCACCCACAGGCCTGCGGGGCGTTGCCGTGGCCCCCGGCTACCACGTCTGCGGAGGCACCGTCGCCACGGCACCGAGGGGACCGCGGCGCGGTCGGGCCTGCCGTCCGCCTCGAGAGGGGATGTGACCCGGTGCTGCCAGCGACGCCTGGCGCCCAATCCCGCACGCACCACGACAACGAGCGAGATTCAGGGGGCTGCACGGACCCCGACTACCGCGGCAACACAAAGGCGCCGCTTGGAAGTAGAGCAAATCGGCCGTGCACTCCCACCCACCACAACTCCGCTACACATACACAACCGCACAGCCCCTTCAAGGGGAGGGTACGATTAGCTGCTGGACCGAGAGCCGAGGCAACCAGGAGGGCTGTCCCATCCGGTAAAGCTGCTCACAGACCATTCTGGATGCCGAGCCGCCTCCGGGTGGAAGCAGCGCTTGAGGGAGTGCCCTGCGCGCCGCTCTGTCCCGGGCATGTTCGCAAAAGCGCTTCGTTGGGCCGGTCATGAGGGGTGGGCGCCGCCCCGAAACGTCCCTACCCCAAGGGACCCCCGGCCACGGGCACGCATCCTGGTGACCCATGCCCCGCGAACGCCGCGCATCAACGCCGAGACGGGGCGGCCGCTACATGAACGGGGGAGGGGGGAGCAGACCCGCGCATTGGCGAGGACGTGTGCCAGCAGGGGTTGGCACGATATACGCCAGCTGCCCCCCCCGCGCTCCACCGAGACCAAGGCCAACACCCCGCAAAGCGCCTGCTACGAAGGGAGCCCAACATGGCACCCCCGCGAACCCCAGCACGGCCCCGCCTCGAACCCGACAGCTTTCGCTGCGAAAGTGCCGCAACCCTCCCGATGCACGGCTGGAGAGCGCCGCTGGCCATTTACAACCAGGGCGCCGTCACCGGCCTCGTCCCTGCCACGTGGAAGGATGGGCACCATGAGCTCCCCCTGAGGCCACGCTTGCCCGGTGATGATGCCGCGCGCCACCGTCCAGTGGCACTGACCGGTCAGCTGGGCAAGTTACTCGAGCAAAGGGTCTCGCGGCGACTGCCCGACCATGTGGAAAGCAGGCCCCGACACAGCAAGCCTTGAATTGCCAGCTGCATCCTGCGCCAAATAGGAAGAAATGGGACTCCCTCAGGAAGCTGGACCGCTGCCGTGACAGACCACATCGCCATTGCGCACGCTCGAGGGAGGCCGAACGGTTTCAGGTGCGTTGGTGGGAGAGGCCAGACCCTGAGGCGGTCGTTTAAAACGGCGATTGATCCTTTGCACGATGGGCGAGCAGTCATTCCGTTGCTCTACATCAATCGTCTGTTGAACCCAGCAAACACCTAGTCACAGAGCCTTTGGGAGTAGAAGTGGAGTGATCGTCCGTTACCAGACTGAGGTGTCCTCACTACCGCAGCTGCGCCAGACCGCCACACTCCTGCTGGAGCATATGGCGGTGTTGACAGTAGGGATTGGGGTAGTCGTGCTACCGACGAGCAAGTTGAGTGAGAAGTGCATCAACAGAATATGCGAGTCGCTAGAGCACGCAGGGCGGGCAGCGAAGGCGCGTCGCGTCTTTACCCCAGCCCTCCTCGCGTAGCCGAAAGGGGACAAAAGCAGGACGCCATGCTTAAGGAATGAAGAAAAGGGTCTGTGCACTGGGGGCTTCGTTGCGACGCTCTGTGTATGGGCATTTGTGGATGGGCGTCGCGCAGCGCAGACGAAGGGCCTCTTCCGTTGCTTCCACCTCTGTCGTGCGGCGCCTCAGCGCGCGATGGAACCCTTCGCAGGGCATGTAAGGCTTCACCGCAGCCCAGCGGTGCACGCACACGCCCCTAGCCATGTATGTTACTGCTCATACTTTCTACTCCTCTCTTTTTCACGCAGCTGCTGCCCTTTTCGGTGTGCTTTTGTGTGTGTGAGTGTGTGTGGTGCTGCTTCTTGCTGCGTGCCTCGCCCCTCTATATTCACCACTCTCGTCGTCGACTTCACGTGCTGTGTGGGGCGCCATCAGAACAACAAGAACTGCTTGCGCAGTCTTATGTCGCTGGTGCGCCATCGTAGCCTTAGCGTTTACGCATTGGTCGATGGAGCCAACTGACTACCTTCCGTTATTCAGCCATTTGCGCTTCCCCAAGCGACTCTGCCACCCTCCTCCCCCACGTTGTGCGTGTGCACGTCTCTGGATCTATAGGTGTGTGTAGTCCAACTAGGAATTGCGCTACATCTTTGCTGTAGACATCTGGTCCGTAGCACTGGCTTTCTTTTGCTGAAAGCTTGCGACAAGAACGAAAGGGAGGTGGGGAGGTAATCGCACAACAAGGTGGAGAGGAGTCAGCGTGCGCTACAACGTTTCAGTGACCCGCCCCACTCATCATTTGTCTTCTGCCTGCCCCATTTTGCTCTTGTCCCCACCTCAGACCTCGGCGAATGGAGTTATTGGACATGTTGGATTCCTCTTGCTCTCACGCCCCTTCATTATTTGTCTCGACTGGGATCCTTGGGTGATGCAAGCAGGGGGAATTCTCAAATATACCCATCCGTGTGTAGGGCTCTACCCGATAGTGACTTGAAAGCAGCAGAACTCTCATGGATAGCGGTACCAGCGCTAGATGTGTTGATAGGATGGGGAAAGGGGTACCAGGTTGGTACACACGTCCGCGGAAATAGGGGACTCACCAGTTAGAACGCGTTGGGAACGCGTACTGGGATGCGTCATGCTTAGATTCCGGCATTATTCTCCCACTTTCTACACCTCTCTCCCTCCACCATGCCTACCTGCTACACGCTTGCGCCACGGACTGCGCCCACCACCTCCACTCTAAAGAGGAAGAGAGTGCGCGCAGCAGCCAGCACGTGCGCTTCAGATGTCGTCAAAAAGCGACCTTACGCTGGCGGCGAAGCTAGCGTTGACGCCATCTAACGGCGACTCGACCGCGTCTACCGTGGAGGCCGACTTGGATCTGCCTAAGGATTGCTTTCTGCTGCCAAAGCAGAACGACGGCTTCCAAATCCCGTACTTTCTCTCAAGCGAGGAGGAGGTGAACAAGATCCGGCCTCCCGCTGTCGTGAAGACGTGGGAGCAGCGTCGCGGGGAGCTCGAGGAAGCACAGCAACGCAAGCTGGAGGCGTTCATAAAGATGGTCTCCGCTGCGCCGTGGTACACGGCGAAGTTGGACAACTGGCTGTGTCTCCGTTACCTTCTCGCCCGCAGCTTCGACCTCGATAAAGCCTTCTCAATGCTGGAGGGCACCGTCAGGTGGTGGAAGGAAACGGGATCGGAGACGTGGCAGTGTGAGGCTTGCTTGGAGAACCCGAATGGCCACATGGGCCAGTTCATTGGGTGGGACAAGGAGCACCGACCCGTCATGTTCATGTCGATGCGCTGGGGCCCGGAGCGCAAGAATCCGCTGCGGCACATGGTGTGCGCCTTCAATCACTTGATCCGCATGATGCCTGTCGGGGTCGAGAAGTGGGTGTGCGTGACGGACTTCGAAACGTACTCGCATCTTTACGACGGCAAGTCGTCTGTAGGCGTGCGCGTCATCCGCGTAATTCAGGACCATTACCCGGAGAGACTAGGCAAGATGGTGTGCATCAACCCGCCGACGCTCTTCTCCGTGCTGTGGAAGCTCGTCCTGCCAGCGATCGACCCCGTCACTCGCACAAAGGTGGAGTTTCTGTGGACAGAGGCTCAGCCAAGCGTGTGTGAGACGTTCCCATCCCTATTCCCGCCGCACCTCAGTGAGTACCTGAGTGACTCCTACCACCGGAGCAAGTACAACCTGCCAGCCAAGCCGCTCGTGTGGCAGCCACGGCCCGGGGGATACCCCATGAGCTTTGAGGAACACAAGCAGCAACTCAAGGCAATGAAGGAGAAGGAGAAGGGGTCCAAAAAGGGCGCGAGTAAGGCAGCGCACGGCGCCAATAAGCGGACTGAGGAGCAGCCCCGTCAGGGGCACGGGCAGATCTAGCCGTAGAGATGGGTACCAGGGTACCCCCACGACCCAGAGCGCCGCGGAGCAATCAGAGCGAGCCAGCGCCGCCCCATCAGCTCCCGGCAACTCTAGCTTAAGTGTGGCCGCTTCAGTGTCGGTGTCGAAAACGTGAGGTGAGGTTTAGACACGGAGCGAGGCAGGGGACAAAGCAAGGTGCACGCGTTAGCCACGGCAAACACTGGTCATGCGCTGCCTTTTGACGCGCGCTGTTTGGTCCTCCTTCGGCCCCTGCACCACCACCACCACTCCTCTCCCGCCCTTGCGTATCGCGCGTCAAATTCCCTTTCCCTCAGCCCTCTTCTCCGCTCATCTCTACCCACCTGTTCGTGCCGTGTTGGAAGCTGCAGCTGTGACGATCAACGAGCGGGGAAAGGCGGGCTTAAGAAGGGAGGGAGGCTGAGGGTTCCGCCGATCCTGTGAGGCCTCTATTTGCTTACCGTGCTCTCCCCCAGCCGCCACCCTTTTCCCTCGTCCTTCTTGTGGTTGACGTCTTGCGTGTTTGCCAACTTTGCTTTCGCTTCTACCTCCCCCTCCCCCAACCCACTTCTGCCCACCGTGAGTCTTATGCTTTATTCTACGCCCAAACAAGTGGGAGATGTATAACCCCCTTGCAACCACGCGTCTGTGCGTGCCGTATTTCGTGTGTCTGTGGAAACCGTGGAAATCCAAGGCGTCGATTTAGGCAACGCAACTGGGCCACCGCCGACCTTCTCCTCGTTTGTACTCCCCAGTGACTTGTGGAGCCTCTCTGCTCGCTGTTGCGTTTTGTTGTTTGTTTGCCTGCTGTGCGAGGGCCACGTAGCACGTAAAGAAGAAAAGCGGAGCGAAGGGCGACAAATGTGTTGACGTCCTTGAGCAGTACGCTAACTAGCCTAGGGTGTGGAGGTAAGGCGTGCCAGCGTCGCTTCCCTCTAAACACAGCCCCGTGTTTTCCCCCCACACACAGAGAGAGAGAGAGATACCTCAGCAATCAAATGCGCACGCACCCTTGCCGCTTCGCTCCTCTTGCTCACCCTTCCCCTCTCAGGCGTCCCTTTCTGTGCTTTAGTCTCCTAAAATTCGTTCGAGACTCCACTTCTCGCCCTACTCACGTACGCGCGCCTCACTCGCCTTTTCTCGTTTCTCTCGACCCCCTGTGTCGGCCCTCATGGGCAGTCGCGCCGTTTCTGGCGCACGTCTGTGCGTCTGTGTGTGTGGGGGGGGGCATGTCCAGGAGGAGGAGCGGGTAGGTAGAGAGAGAAGGGTAGCTGAGGGAAAGAGTCGAGGAAAGACCCGAGGTGATGAGAGAGTGAAATGGAGCAAATTCAAACGACTGGGCCCACGAAAGCCCTCCGCTGTGACGAAGGCCACTTAGTGTGTGCGCTCTGCCTACGGCGAACGTACTGGTGCGCCTTTCATCAAGGGATCATGAGGGAAGCAGTGGAGGCTCTTATGCGCTCTGTAAGTTCCCCATGGCGTGCCTTCCTCGGTCCTTCTGGCAGTTCACGTTTTTGTTTGCTGTAGCGCTCATGAACGACCTTTCTCCGCATTCTTTTCCCGCTGCTCTGTTCACTATCGGCATTATCCCCTCACTTCTCCCAACCTGGTATGTGCACGCCATCGCCACCGAGACGAGGTGGTGTCGGGAACACGAAGCACAGGGCTCGCTAGGGGTACCACGTTTCGTGCGGTTGGCGCAGGCCTCGCATCAGACAAAGCAAGAGAAAACAACGCACCACTCTGGCACTCATGTCCCACTACATCGAAGCCTGTCGCGATGATGAGCGCTTCACCGCACGGCTGGAAGAGGCGACCAAGGAGATGGGCGGGCTTCTCCTCAAGACGTCACGCACGCGACACGAGCTTGACCGCATGGCCGCGGAGGTGCACATGCGAGTGCCGTTGCACTTCTATCCGTGCAATAGCGCCGGCTGCGTCGATCTCGCCCCATCGACTTTCGCCGATGACCGGCTCTGGCCGCCACCGGTGCGGGATGATCTCGCTCGAAACATGTTGTCCACTGAGCTCGCCCAGTGGGCCCGCTGGCATCTTCCGAGCCTTGTTGCCCCGCTCATCGAGGCCCAGGTGCAGCAGCGGCTGCTAAGCCTGCGCGACAGCGTAGACGAGCTCCGTGTCCGCCAAGCCAAAGTAGAGAAGGCAGCGAAGGATGCCACCGAGAGGGTGCACGTGCACCGAGCAGACATTCACGCTGACTTTGCGGCCTCGCAGGAAGAGATGCAGCGCGACATGGAGGAGCACCAGCGGGGTGTGAAGCGCCAAATCGCGGCGTGGAGTGAGGAGCTGAGGCATGTGCGAGAGGACGTGCTAGCGCTGGGGCAGCAAAGGGTCAGCGCCAGTGATCGCCAGGAACAGCAGATCAGCGGCGCTCTTCAACGCCAGCAGACCCACGTGCAAGGGACGCTTGAGACCTTGGAGCACGGACTGCAGCGGTGGCGGCGGGCGATGAGTCGAGCGGTGCAGAAAGAGACGCAGGAGCTGCATGCGCAGCATCGCGTGCTCGAGAATCGCGTGGCACAGACTCAGGGGATGCTGACAAGCACAGCAGACATGGCGGCCCGCTGTACGGCAGAGACGCGGCGTTTGATGGAGGACGCGATGTGCCGCAGCAGTGAAGTCCGGGTCTGTCGGCGTGATGTAAACCGACTTGAGATGCTCGTACAATGCTCGTCGCTGCAGTCGGCGTTGCTCACGGGTGGTGCCGGCAGCAGTGACTCCAACGATAGCAGCACAGCGCCAGCTGCCGCCCCCGTAGTGCTGAGTGGGCTCACGCAAGGGATGGCTCGTTTTTCGGACTCGCTGCACGCGATGGTGCACCGTGTCGATGGTCTAGACCGTCACGTTCGACAGCTTGAGATGGCGGTTGCGCGTAGCACTGCGGCAGCAGTGGGCAAGGAACCTATGACAGCAGCATGCGAGGGGTGGATGAAGAGAGCTCGTACGGTCGTAGCCTTGCCTCCACGTCTCGCCCTAGCTGCAGCTACCTTTCGAAGGTCACGGGGCTGCGCGGGAGCTGCGCCTCCGCTGGCGAAGCCCGTGCACCGTCACCGTTGGCGCGGAATGACAGTATCGATGTAGCTCCAATTCACAACGGCGCCGCCGCAACTAAACCCCGCACCACGAGTATCACTCTGGTCTCCGAAACGCAGCCGATGGGCATGGGGAGCGCACTGGGAGGGGGACATTACCGCACCGCTGGCCCCGAGGTGCAGCTGACTCTCACCTCTCTCATGTCTGCTTCGCCGTCATCCACGACGTATCACCTACCGGCGTCGCACCTCAGCGGCAGCAGCTTGCGCTTCGAGGATGAGGCAGGTGATTCCCATTCAACGCCGGTGATTGTTAGCGATGCACGCTTGGCGCCTGATGTGGAGGGTGACAGGGTGATCCTGCAAAGTGCAGCGGCTGGAACCGGTGTGCGGCAACCGCTGGAGCGCCGCGCCACAGCACACGCCCCCCAGCCGAGACTGTCGAAGGCGACACTCAGCTAGGTGGTGTGGCCAAGCCGACGGCAGCAAAGACTGTTGCGCACGGCATGCCACTCCCTCTCGCTGCGGTGGACGCGTCGCAAATTGCGAGGCAAGACGTGGCGCCTTCACTGACGCACCAGTACGATGCTTCTTCTTGGCCCGCCGCCTCTGCACTTTCCGCAGGCAACGCGGATGTCACGTATCTGGTCAAGGGGCCGTCCTCATTCCTCGCAGGTGGCGAGGCAGTAGCGGTGGCTGAGGATGTTGCTTTGAAGAGGCAGAGCGGGTCGGACCACGCGGAACGTCCGGTTGTGGCGACGCCGTGTTCACCGGTGGATTCGTACCTGAGCGACACACCTGCGGCAGATCGCTACGATTCAAATGCGAACGTTGCGAGTGCGTCCAGAGCAACACCCAGGAAATAGCGCAGTACACACCCGCCCAAGCCAGCGACTCGGAGAGTGAGCGTGACAATCACGTCATCGCACGCTCCGCACTCGACTAGCTCGGCTGTGCTAATGTGGGGGGTGCTGGAATGGGGAAGTGGAGGTACACCAGAGAGACCCTCAGCATGGGTCTTGTGCTCTTCTGCTCTGAGGCTTTCCTGTGTTGGTGGTTGTCACGGCGAATGCGGAGACATGCACGCACTACCCGGTGCATCTCGGACTGCTGCGTTCCGCGCGAATGGGACTCGACTTTGTTCTGCTGTTAGATAGATGGTAGGGCGCGCACCTCATGCAGTGCCGCACTGTTTCTTTCTTTGCTTGCTTTACATGGAACCTCACCCACTCTCGTTTGCTTCTTATCTTAGAGACCCACCAAGCAGTGCAGGTGTGCAT